>JAGJRO010000897.1:0-11658 GCA_022832285.1 Lepidurus apus apus | reverse complement strand
ACGCAGAACAGCGTTCTAATGTACTTATTGTCATGCAGACGTCTGCAAAATATCGCTTGATAAAGAACTACACTAAATTTCCCGTTTTGTGTCAAGCAAAACTGATTAGCTAATAAACAGTAAGTATGTAATAATGTATATACTGCTATATGTTGTTACAGTTATATGCCATTATGTTGGCTACCGCTAATTATTTCAGCAAGACCAATGAACTCGTCTTTTTTTATTGTTCTGCTTTCTTTGATAAGATAAATTAGAATTATGGAGTATAGCTTTATTTATTTAGTAAGCTGAAACGTGACAATTGAAATAATAAGGTAGTGTAAGTTTTGTTTGGTCTGTCTCATTGTCTTACACAGCCCATAGGCAAAAGCAGCGTTCAAAGGTTGTTCGAAAGTCGCGCCGTTGTGCTATGCGACCCTGTTTTCACTGTCTTATGCAAGGCTTTCCAAAAAAAACACAAGACGCCAACGCCATCAAGTGAGAGTTTAGTATCAATAAGCTAAGGTATACGGGAGCCTTAAGGCCACGGTGTAGTGGAACTCTTTATGGCGCTATAGCATGGGGAAAAAGGCGTAAAAAATTCTTGTTCCCTTTGCAATATAATCAAATTGTATTGTGACAGTAATGTATGGGATTTATTTTTCCATTTATCTGGGTTGGTACTTTTTAATATTTGTCTTCCATAAATTTTTTACATAGAGGAACATGTTAAAATATTCATATATAAAAAAACGCGAACCCAGATTTATCGAGTTTATTATTAAGATATTTTTAAAAAAAGAATTTTTCAATTATCTCTTACTATTTCTTTTAAAAGTGTTCCTAAAGTTTATGAAATTACATTGAGAAAGGGTATGACATCAGTGCCCCCTTCTGACAAAACATGATCAACTACTTGAAGTACACCGTGGCCTTAATACACCGAAATATTACAGTATATTACACTGGCCCTGACAGCGAGTCAGCTGACCGTAAGAGATTAGGAAGTTTGCAAGAGTTGGGCTTGGTCCTTAATTTCTTGCCATGCAAATGCTATATGATCTTTTTCAGTTAGGCGACCACAGACTGCAAATCGAATAACGTATTGACCATTCAAATGGGCGGGTGTAATGTGAATTTTCTTGTTTTCGTTTATCAACTTATATAACTTTTCAGTTTGGGCATCTTCGCCCTGCAAAAATTAGAAAAAAGAGTATGAGGTAAAATTGCTTTCAATTTCAGAAATAGATTACTTTAAGCCTGAAGCAGACCAGCCCTAACGTTGTAGGCGCCGAGATTTCAAAACGTGGGTCTTCCTCGACCCATTGGTGGAATTGTTTAGCTAAGGATACATGTTTCCTAATGTAAGCTCTCAGGCCCTCTGCACCATAGCTCCTTAAAACGAACCACAGTTTCAGAGACCGGAATCGGCGACCCAAAGGAATTCCCCAATGCTTAAACGCATTCAATCAATAAGTTTACATAATTAGGGATTCCTAAGATCTTACTCGGTAGTCTGGTACCATTCCTTGCTGGTCATGTTTAAGATTCAAAGGATCCACGTTAAACGCATCCACCACGTCATTCGCGTTCGAGTACCTTCATAAACTTGTAAGTCATATCCGCAACTTAATTTAACTTCATGCTTGCTTACCACATGGCGGAGCAATCAAAAGTGACTAACATCCATTTATGGGGGTTGAAATTGAAGGATTGCGCATGCTCTACTCCATTAAGCAGCGGCCGGAATTCCTCGCAAATAAAAGCCGCACCTAAGTCAGTTTTGTTTATGTTTTGGGATATTCATGAGGAAACGAGCGTACCGGCATAGGCAGCGTCAACGTGCAGCCAAACTCCAGCCTGTTGACAAACCGGTCCCAAAGTCGTCAGATCATCAAAAGCGCAAGAACCAGTGCTGCCTAGAGTTGCTATTACCTATAATTCAGAAAGTTATTTCGCTTGAACTTATTTGTGATTACTATATTAAGGATAGCTTACATAGAAGGGAATTAAGCCTTTCTTACAATCTTCGGCCATGGCTTTTTTCAAAGTCTCCGCTTCCAAGTCGTAATTAGGTCCTGTTGGAAGCGAACGATATAGGACGCCACCTAACATAGCAGCTCGCTCAACGGACGAGTTGGATTGCTCTATTAAAGCCGTATAATTCAAACCTTTATTTGTGTACAGAATCCATTTACCTGAGCCATAGGCAATCAGTTTTCCCAAACTTTCTTCCCTTGTACTATTAAGCTGCTCGCTAAGCAGTTTCTTGACTATTTTACAACGGGCCGCTAACAATGCAACCAAAACGCATTCACTAGCAGCTCCCTGGACGATGATATAAAAAAAGGTAAGGTTTGTATAAAAAAGAACAGTTAATTAAAAAAAAATACTTGCATGATTCCTCCTCCAGTACCCCCTGAACTTGCCAAAAACGCCGGTGGCAGTTGCAGTAATTTGCCTAGCCAATCCATGACAATAATTTCCAATTCAGTGCACGCTGGACTAGAACTCTGTCGAAATGTAACGTAAAGTATTAGTCAAACAGCTGTGAACGTTTTCATTTTATAATAAGGTACCCAATTGAATCCTATACAGGCTATGGTCGAGCTTAACATGTCACCCAGAAGAGCAGGCCAGGATTGGGCAGTTGTGTAATAGGCATGGAAATGAGGCGAACCCCAGTGAGTAACGCCGGGCATGACTACGCGCTCAATGTCTTTGAAGATATCTTCCCAGGACTCGCCTTGTTCTGGAGCTTCATCGGGCACTAAATCGCGCATGTACCCAGGAGTTACGGCTGGTATTACCTGCCTGTACGTGTGTATTGTTTTGTATCAATAATATACAAGTAACTGATCCAGAAAACGTAAGCAGTTTGGTTTACTTACCGGTCCTCAATAGTGTCGATGTACTCAACCAGGTACTCAATCATTTGGTGACCAGCCTTACGGAATTCCTCCGACGAGTCCATGATTATAATGCGACAAAGAATAAGATAGAACTATCTTTCGAAGTCAATCCAGTGAGGCTACACATTTCACAGTGACCAGATGCCAGTCAACCCACGTCCTTTTATACTTGCCTGAGAACCTTACTTGTTATGATTTTTTTATTTTATGTTAAGAACTCCTAACCTCTTAGCCTGACTTGCATTGCATATACAATAAATGGGCTCCAAACCTGACATGCCTACACACCTAATGGGACTTGTATAAATTATTTGTGAAAGTCAGCAACAAGAGTCAGCATAGACATTCAATGTACTGTACGCGACTCACATATTGCATTTGTATCTGTTATCGACAGTTCAGAAAAGTTTATCACAGAATGTAAAGGAAGTTCACCAAGTGCAATAGCTTAACTTTCATAACAGTTGGAAAGTTTTGTAGTTTTAATCTAACACTGCTGTCGTAATTATAATCATCTAATGCACACCAAAATTACATCAATTTACACCAAAATCGATCTTACCTATAATAATAAAAAAATGTCCAAACTGTTCTAAAAGATGTAAAATCACTACTTCCGCAACCGCAATTCTACTTTACCCGCCAAAAACCAATGTTAAAACTATTAAAAAGACTCGCAGTGGAAGGCACGTGCTTACACCGAAGCGTTTCCTTTAGCCCTAAAGCCTTCCACTGCCATGTATGCTGTATTTTATCCACTTCTCCTTTCCTCTTCTATCTTTCTCTTCTCTTTACCCCTTTTTATGTTTTCCTCATGACCTGATGTACGTTTTATACCTCAGTTGCGTTTTATCAAGCCAAGCAAGTGAATAGGCCAGGCCAGAATTGGCCACGACACAAGTTTTTACCATTTAAATACATTGCTTGTATCAGATATAAATTGACCAGTGCTTTATTTTAGATTGCCTTTTGGTTATTCTTTACAACCAATCTTTAGTCTTATAAGCCAAATGAAGCGTTGTAACATGTATTCCACAAAATAATTTTTGACCTCCTTAAATGCTGGTTATTATGTATACATGGCGTATCTACAGTATCAAAAGACTTGCAATTTTAAGTTTACCACATTGTACGTCAGTCACTGCATACAAAATTAATGGCACATGGTGACTTCTGTACATTAAAAAAAATATTGTCAGTAAGATTCCTGTGCGCTCCTTGGAGTGATTATTCATCCGAAGAGTATCCCAAGGATTCGATGAGTGCCCAAGAACTTTTATTCAAACTGTGGTATTATGTAAAATTAACATTTTATTTTTAAATAAAAGTCTCGTACGTGAAATTGGAGATTCTATGAATGAAACGGTTAAGAACTAACTCCACGTATACGGCTAAGGTCGTTAGTTTGAAAGGTTGATTTGACCCATTTTCCACGATATTTTATTGAAGTGACCACTTTGCCGAGGCAGCTTTTCTTATTCTGAGACATAATTTTAAAAAATACTTGGTTTAAATGGAATATTAGTTAATTGAAATATTAGAAATGCGATAACGAGTGCAAATGTCTTCTCTTATTTCATTCTATTATAATCGTAGTTTAAAGTGCGCATATTTCGTGTGCTGAATTCCCAATTTTGCCACGAGGACCTTTAACATACATCTAGTCCGTAATCAGTGTCAGTCATGCGTGTCTGCTCTGAATCCGAGAGATTCACGGAGACTGCGTAAAGTGAAAACAGCAGAACAAGATTACAAGTAGAATTAAAAAGCGCAGAATGAATAACAGACATCTCACACAGCATGAAAGTCTTTCGTGTGCGGTGCATAGCAAATCGTCAATCCAACACATCAGCTAACAAAAATAGAACATGTTCGAACAATCACACCCATTCACCTCATGGATGATCTTGCAAACCGGGTAGGAATCTTCAAATGTCTATCTAATACCGGTTTTGTAAAAGCTATTTTCGTAAAAGTGCTGCTTGAATCACTTTGTTTTCTTTTTCAATACTGTTAAAGATACGATGCAATTGAATGCAGAATACAGTTACTTCGTTATAAAAAAAGGAAAAGAAAAGTACCAAGCAAATAACCTGTTTATTTTTCCTCGGAAAGACGTTCACGTGATCCCTTTGCCACCTTCACCCACATTACTAGAGCGAACTTCCCAATACTATCCCCAACTGAATCATAAAGATGAACCTGCTTTCTGCGGTTTGATAAGTTTACTTTTTTTTTTTACCGAAATCGTCAGAATCGAAAGTGATGAAATGGAAGAGGATTTGGAACACATCACCGCCCTTTCTTGAGGCGTATTGTAAACCAACGCATTCATAACCAGGGGTATAAATATCCTTTCCAAGTATACACAACCACGATCACAGTTCAGTTCCGTCCTCTGATCCTAAGACATCCAACAATGAAATTCTTCTTGATCGCCGTTTTCTTGGCCGCTGCCTCCGCAGCAAGCTTGCCTTACCCTCAAGCTCCCCAAACTTATGCCAAACAGCCCAAAATCACAATTACGAGCGAAAGTGACGTACGCAACCCAGACGGAAGCAGCCAATGGAGGTAAGATTTCTCTTTACGATCATCTTTAAACTTAAATTTTGTTTACGCTCACAGCTACGCCGGATCTGACGGTACGACCCGCGAAGAAGCCCAAGTCCAGAAGCAAATCGACAAGGAAATCGGCAACACTAACCGCGGATCTTCTTACTGGGTTGCGCCTAATGGCGAGCGATTGACTTTGACCTGGGTTGCTGACGAGAACGGCTTCCAGCCCAAGGGTGACCACTTGCCTGTTGCCCCTGAACTCACCCCTGAAGTCGCTGCCGTATGGGCCACCGTCCGTACCCCAGCCCAATCTGCCCCCGCTTACCCTGCCCCTGCCCGTTATTAAACAGTGACAAACAAGCCTTCTTGTATATAACCTTTAAATTATTAATAAATACATGGCAGCATCTCAAAATATTCGAGTTGTACAAATTTAATGAACTTTGAATAATGTAGTCGAATTTGTGGAACCATTAAGGTGGTTTTCACTTTTAGATGGTACCATTTCATTTGGAACCCGTAACGCAGACATAAGATGTAATAAATGAGGCGCTTTTATAGGATTCGCCGTGTTTTACTTTGAATACTTTCCGCTGTTTAGGTCGGATTTGCTCTGTAGAATACGATGCAATACCGCCCACTTTGGAAACTTTAAAGTACCGCCCACTTCGACCACTTCCATGCTTTCAACTACTTCCTACGTTATACATCTAAAATCTTTGTGACTTGCGAAATATACAGTACCTTCTTTCTTGATTGTCGAAATTCAGTGCAATTATTCTCGAAATAAGGGATCGGCTACTCTAAAAGCAAAAAGTAGTTATTAACAACCTTATCAACGAATAAATGTTTAACTGACTTTAAATGTTTAGGGAGTGTGCAAGAGTTGGGTGGAATGAAAGAATAAATAAAAAAAAATAAGGAATGAAATACAGTATAGAGGTTTACACAGTATGGTAACAGGGGTATCCTTCCAATGTTAAGGTTTTCTGACAAATCTCTCGGTCCCAAGAGGATGTGGGGGTACGAAAGCTTATATGGGGGATGGATTCCCAGACTGTGCCCATGTACCCCAATGTAGGCATTCCTAATCTAATAGAAAAAAGGTTCGAGAAGAGAATAAAACATTCACAAAACGGGGGACTTGGTGACCTTTCTCTCGGGCACTCTAGGGAGTTTTGGGCTGACGCGCGCTTTGTAAATCGTCGTGACCTTTTTTGAACTGCACTGGGAGGTTTGCGAATGTACCCTTTGATTTTCTGGCCTTTTACCTGAATATTACTCTGGGGACCGAGAAGGTCGTCAGAAAACCTTAACATTGGAAGATAGCCCTGTTACCATACTGTGTAAACCTCTATACTGTGGAATGAAATAAATTCTTGCAACGTAAAATCTTGATCAATTCCTCTTCAGTTTGGCAGTAACATCTATCGGACTGCAAATTAAATAACCTATTTATAAACTTAAACATGTATGATCTAAATTTTATTCTTTTGATTTATCAACTTGTATAATTCTTCATTTCTGGCGTCTTTACCCTGGAAAATTAAGATATCCACATGACACGTACATCCAATGTAAACATCCAACATCAACTAACTTAAATCCAAGTTATGAATTACAATACTGTAAGACCTAATGTAGTTAGGCATCCATTTTTTAACATATAAAACCTTTCCATTAAACAATGCTTTTCTAATGATCTTGTTTTCACACATTTAATATGCGTCTTATCTGGATGTGAACATTCTCACATACAAAGACTTTCCACGTTAAGGCTGTCGAATATGAAAGTATACAAGGTTGCGTGATGCAAGCCTAGACCTTTCTCGAGGCAAACTGGAAATTATTCTAAATGTTCTGTCCGCTCCAATTCCAATGTAAGTATAAAAGAACTGCGTATGATTAAGCACATCAGTTCAGGTTCATCCTCTGATACTTCCGATACAACTGAAAATGAAACTTCTTGATCGCCGCATTATTGGCCGCTGCCTCTGCAGCAAGTTTGCCTTACGCCAAACAGGCCGAGATTACCATTGTAAGCGAATCTGATGTTCGCAACGCAGATGGCAGCAGCCTCTGGAGGTAAGACACCTTTGCAATACTTCTTTTGGAGTATTTTTAACTTTAATCTCTGTTATGCTATAGCTACGCCGGATCTGACGGTACGACCCGTGAAGAAGCCCAAGTCCAGAAGCTGATTGGCAAGGATCTCGGCAACACTAACCGAGGATCTTCTTATTTCATTACCCCCGAAGGCCAGCGCATCACTCTGACCTGGGTTGCTGACGAAAACGGATTCCAACCCAAGGGAGACCACTTGCCCACCCCCGTCCCCGTTCCCCAAGCCATTCTTGACGTCTGGGCCACCGTTCGTCCCCCAACCTACAAGCAACCCGCTGTTGCCCCTGCCCGTTATTAAAAAAAAAGCTCTCCCAAAACGATTGTATATAAAAGGGCTTAATTTATGAATACATATTCAGAACATCATTAACGCCGTATACTAATTAGTTATTCTTCACAAGATTTATAAGAGCAATCGCACGGCAGAGAAAAAATTAAAAATAAATTGTTGACTTTTTAATAGAATACAGTTTTATTCCATTTTTGTCACCGTAATGGAAAAAGTGTGGACTCTGTCTACAAAAATGACACAAATCTTATATTTATAATTAAAAATGTGATGTCCTTTAAACCAATTATAAAAGTGTAAAATAAAAATTAACTAGTCTAATATTACATAGTCAGCATAACAAATTTAAGAAATTTAACGAAAAAGCACTTCAGTTAGTGAAATGTTAAACCTATATTAACAATACAGTATTTTAAAAATCAATTGAACTGGTATATATCGCTAAATAGTAAGAGTACATTTATTGTAAAAATACAAGCATTTTTTTATATCGAGCATCTGCCCGTCGGAAACTTTTTGCGGTGATAAATACTAAAGGCTAAATTAGTGATAAATATGTGAACAATGAAATACCTTATTTACTATCAAAGACAGTAACACACAATATATGTTAATTCATTATATAAAGGAAAACGAACTATGATTTACATCAAAAGACTTAATTTATAAGTTCAAGAAATCCGACATGTTTTAATAATGCGTTCCAATTATAACAGAATTTATACCAGAGTTTAACCACCGATGATAGGGGATAAAAAAATTTAAACTGTTATAGTAAATAACAACGTTATAAACCTAAATTCCTAACTAGTTTTATTATTTAGATCTTTGGGAAGGACGTTCTGTTCGCTATTTTTTCTTCTGGGCGACATTCACCTACTTGATTGATAGAAACCGTAATGTGAGGTATCTTCTACAAGGAAAGGGAAGAATTACGGACCTTTAAAACAGTTGTTGCTTTTCGGTGACATTGATACGTATATTTACGTAGAATTAGAAAGGATGCATTCGGGAAGACAAGCCTCTCCCAAGGCAAACTGGAAAGTCAAATGCTCCAAGCGCTCCAGTTCTAACTCAGGTATAAAAGGCAATGTTCGTTTCCAGTTGAATCAGTTCAGTTTCATCCTCTGATCTAAGCAACCAACAATGAAATTCTTCTTGATCGCCGCTTTCTTGGCCGCTGCCTCCGCAGCTAGCTTGCCTTACGCCAAACAGTCCGAGATTACCCTTGTAAGCGAATCTGATGTTCGCAATCCCGATGGCAGCAGCCAATGGAGGTAAAAAATATTTACAATACACCTTTGGAGTCTTTTTAATCTATGTTATGTTATAGCTACGCCGGATCTGACGGTACGACCCGCGAAGAAGCCCAAGTCCAGAAGCTGATCGGCAAGGATCTCGGCAACACCAACCGCGGATCTTCTTACTTCATCACCCCCGAAGGCCAGCGCATCACTTTGACCTGGGTTGCTGACGAAAACGGATTCCAACCCAAGGGAGACCACTTGCCCACCCCCGTCCCCGTTCCCCAAGCCATTCTTGACGTCTGGGCCACCGTTCGTCCCCCTACCTACAAGGCTGCCCCCGCTGCCGCCTACCCTGTCCCTGCCCGTTACTAAATGATTTATAAATGTCCTGTATGTATGGGATCTATTTATTAATAAACGACCAAATCGAATCTTTATGCACAACATATCCAGGATCGTTTTATTTAAAAAATCGGCATTTAAGAAAAATTAGAATTTTATATTAATTGGCATGCAGTCTTACTGTAATAAATGAATAAAAATGCATTGTCAAATTATACTGGTAGGCTTTTTGTTCTAGATAACCTTCTGTAATATATTTAAAGCTCGTAGGGTTGCTCTCAAACATGGTCTGTATTCTCTAAGGGTCAAAGGCGGACTGTACCTGCAACAAGGTTGAGTTCCTATCACAGGTCAGCCCGGGGCATACTGTAGCGGTTCGCGAGTCGAACCGCTAGCGAACCTCCGGGCTAGCGGAGAGTAGTAGAGGAGCAGTCGTTGAGCGAGAGTCGTAGAGAGAGGAGGAGGAGAGTAGAGAGAGAGGTGTGGAGGCGCGGCGAAAGACAGACGTGAGGTGTGGAGGCGTGGTGAAAGTATAGAGTGAGAGCGAGTGATTGGAAGTGTAACGAGGCGTACGATTAAAGATGAGCATTTAAACAGTAATAAAACGTGCATTATTTAATCCCAGGATCCAGAATCGAACCCCACGCAACAATACGTATACATCACTAACATATTGCAATACTATGAAGTATAGGAACACCACACCTTCTTTCTTTCATACAATTTAGTTTCCCCATAACCTAGAAAATTTGCGCTAGTTTGAAAGTACAAATGTTTCGAAAGCCTCGCACTTAGTCTTGCATTTGCCTAAGAAAAGAATACGTATAGAATTAAAAAAACTTCTTGCTTACTTTTTGGCTTTGTTAATAGTTCTGCTTATTCTCTTTTAATAGTTCTCAAAGTTAATCACCGCCAATTTCCTACATTCTGTAGTAAATTCAGTTCAAAATTACATTCCGTGAAATCTTCTTTCTTTATCTCGCATTCTCTGTTAATCATAATAAGACAAGTCCTCCCCATTTATGCTAACAACCTAAAAATTTCAATCGCCGATTTATGAATTTTTATATTTTTCTTATAGATATTTTTAATTCCTTAAAAACTCGGCAATTGTCATCACTATTCAGAATAATATCACTCTGGAGTGCTACTCTAAAAGTTTTCTGTCACAAAATCGTGAAATTAGTATATTTCATGTGGACACCAAAACGTGTCAGGACAAGTTCAGGCGAACGAATTCACACGTCCCTATCTCTGTTTGTTGCCGTTGAACGGAAGTCCAGCCCGAAGCAATCAAAAATCACCAGTCAAAATCAAGAAAAGCACTGACTGGGGGCGTGGTTTGGTCTGATTTGGTCTGACTTGTGCCATTCAAATAAGATTGAATTTGGGTCGTTTGATTGTTGTGATTTGTGTGACTTACCACATTCCAAAAAAGGTTGTATGAAAAACATGCAGGAAACTTTGGGTTTTGAGCAGATAAATAATAAATAAAACTGTAAAAAGCCATCCGGATTTACTGAATTAGTGTTATAAAGTTTTGTTGAGCGCAAGTTATTTTGGCTGCAACATAAAACTTTATAAATACTAATTCAGTAAATCCGGATGGCTTTTTACAGTTTTATTTATTATTTATCTGCTCAAAAATCAAAGTTTCCTGCATGTTTTTCATACAACTTTGCTTGGCAATGTGGTAAGTCACACAAATCACAACAATCAAAGGGCCCAAATTCAATCTTATTTGAATCAGGCCCACCTTAAGGCATGGTCCACCCGGGCCATGGACCGGGAGCCCATGGTGCTAGGGGGCCCCATACTGACCCTGACATGTCAGCAGATCTTAACATTATTGCTGCCGTGAATCTCCTCAAGTCTCTGCAAAAATACCTCCAAGAGATTAGGAACAGATTCGCTGAATTCGAAGAGAAAGCAAAGAGCAGAAGTCCGGACTCGTGTTACAGCTATGTGCATAAACGTGAACGAAAGAGGAGTGTATTTCTTAGAAGACATGAAGGACCCCAAGAAGAGGTTAACCTTACTCAAGGTGAAAAGTTTAAGGTTGAAGCATTTCTTCCTGTCATCGATTCACTCATATCTGAAATATCAAAGCATACTGAAGCTTATTCGTGGATTGGAGATATGTTTTCTTTTTTTGGCGAATTGAAAACGATTACTTTTGAAGAGCTACGGAAGAAATGCGAGGAAC
>JAGJRO010000882.1:0-11453 GCA_022832285.1 Lepidurus apus apus | reverse complement strand
TTGAAGAAGCAAAGAAGATAAAAGCTAAAAAGAAATAATATGGCATTCAAGTTGAAATCACATTCGCCTTTGAAGCAGGCTAACTATGTTTATACTCCGGAGGGGGTTGGAGAATCTCCATTGCTTAAACAGAAGTTATCACCTTTAGCTGCAAAAAAGAAAGCGGCTAGGGATTTGGCTTATGCTAAGACTGACGATAGAAGAATTAAGAAAGCTCACGCTCAAAGGATGCATCGTAAAAATCCAGGTAAAAAGAACATGGATTACGATCACGAGGATAGTAGGTTTGAATCTGTTAAACAGAACCGCGGGAATGAGGGTGAAGGTACAAAGAAGGAAAGCGGTAAAAAATATAAAGTAAAGTAATATGAAATCAAACGGTGTAGGACCACAAGGATTAGGTGGTAAAGATCATAATGGATTTTGGATTGGTAATGCCGGCAGTGCTGGTAAATTACCTAATTGTTCTTGTGGAGCTGGTAAAGGATCACCTTTGCATAAGACGGCTGCTTGGACACGTAAAGAAGGTAAAGATCCTAAAGGAGGATTGAATGCAAAAGGAGTAGCGAGCTACAGGAGAGAGAACCCAGGGTCTAAATTACAAACTGCGGTTACAACTAAACCATCTAAATTAAAAGCTGGTAGTAAAGACGCAAAGAGACGTAAATCTTTTTGTGCTAGAATGTCTGGTATGCCAGGTGCGCTAAAGAAACCAAACGGAGAACCAACAAGGAAAAAGCTTGCATTAGACAAGTGGAACTGTTAATATAAAATAACACATGGCAATTACATCAAGTTACCCAATTGCGGTACCTACTATAACAGATACCTTAGTTGGTACAAAGTTTATAGAGAACAAAGAACCGGCAACAAGTTCTTTTAATATCGGAGAATTAATACAATTAGTTAATGAAACTATATCTACGTCGCCAATAACACTTGGCACAGCAAATGGATTGAGTTTGTCTGGATCTGTTCTTTCATTAGGCTTATCTAGTGCGTCGACTAATGGCGCATTGAGTTTGACTGATTGGATTACTTTTAATAATAAACAAAGTGCATTAAGCGGAACGGGATTTATTAAAGCGTCGGGTAGTACTATTTCTTATGACAACAGCGTTTACACACCAACTTCTAGAACCTTAACAATAAACGGTGTTGCTTATGATCTATCAGCTAATAGAAGCTGGACTGTAGGCGGAACAACATTAACTTTAACTACCACAGGTACATCTGGGCCGGCCACTTTAATTGGAGATGTATTAAACATTCCCCAATACTCAGGAGGGGGTGGGACTGGATCTTTAGAGTTTAACTCAACTGATTTAACAGTATGGAATAATGGTAAAGCCAATATTTCTACCAATACATCGTTTGGGGAAAATGCTTTGTCAAGTAATACAACAGGATATGATACTACTTGTTATGGGCACAATGCTGGGTATTTGAATACAACTGGATATAGTAATACATTTATAGGAAGGCAAGCGGGTCAGAATAATACCACGGGGCACATGAATACACATTTAGGCTTCGGAGCAGGTGTTGCGGTAACTACAGGCGTTCAAAATACTTCAATAGGAAGCGGGGCTGGAGCATCCGTAACTATAGGAACAACAAATGTATTTTTAGGCAGAGCAGCGGGTTTTACTTTTAATAATGCATCGTCTAGTAATGTTGTAATAGGAGCAAATGCCGGACCAACAACAACTGCTGAATATAATAATAAACTTTATATAGCGAACGGACCAGGTACGCCTTTAATAGGAGGTGATTTTGGAGCACATACAGTAACTATAGACGGATCAATTACAGCGTCAGGTGGTTTTTTTAATTCAGACATTAGATTAAAAGATATAATATCAAGAAATGGCGATGTTATATTTTTTAAATGGAAGGATGGAAGAGACGATAAAACGCACGTTGGGTACTCAGCACAAGAGGTACAGTCTATTATGCCCGATGCGGTTAATGAAGGCGAGGATGGAATTTTATCTGTAAACTATATTGAAGTATTAGTTACCAAAATAGCAGAACTAGAAAATAGAATTAAACAACTTGAAAAATAATGGCATGGTCAAATTTAGCAACTAACCAACTAGTTAGTTTTACAGACGCTCAAACTAGCGGGTTTCCATATAAGCCCTTACAACCCGCGCGCACCAGCAATGAAATAATGACAAGAGCCGATATAGAGACCATGTATTATACAAATATACCTGTTTTTTATCCTCCGGATAGATGCGTTCCAAAAATTGATTGGTCAAATGCAAATTTTAATCCGCTTTACGAAACAACTAGATCCTGGCAAGGTATGACAGCGGCCCCTAACGGAGACATTTATGCGGCTGTATTTTTAGGAGATATATATAAGCAGACTGGCGGTATTGGTTATTTTTTACCTTTAAGCCAGGCAAGTCGCGTATGGTATGGTATGGCAGCGGCCCCTAATGGAGACGTATATGCAGCTGAACAAAATGGCGATATATATAAGCAAATAGCGGGGGGCGGTAATTTTTTACCTTTAAGCCAAGCAAACCGTACATGGTATGGTATGGCAGCGGCTCCTAATGGAGATATATATGCATGCGCTTATGGAGGCGACATATACAAACAAACAAATGGAAGTGGAAACTTTATTGGCTTAGGGTTGCCAAGTAGAAATTGGATTGGGATAACTGTAAACTCAGCTGGGGATATTTATGCATGCGTTGGCAATGGTGATATATACAAACAAACCGGCGGGGTTGGTGCATTTGTAGCATTAAACCAGACCGCTAGAGAATGGAGATTAATGGCTGCAGCGCCTAACGGTAATATATATGCAGCGGTTAATGGAGGGGATATATATATGCAGACAGGGGGTATTGGCAATTTTATAGCATTAAATCAATTAACTAGAAATTGGTTCGGGTTAGCGGCTGCACCAACAGGAAATGTTTATGCATCTGATTACGGAGGTGGCATATTCAGACAAGTAAATTATTAAATAATAAAACAACAATATGGCAATAGGTAACTCTTATCCAATAGATAAAAATGTTGAAGATCAAGATTTATTTATTGGTACAAAATATTCAAATAGGCAAACTGTAAACTTTACAGCAGAAGGCATTGCGGATTACCTTAATAAACATGGTAAGATCTCAATTGCTGGTCAAATGTCATTTCAGTTTGTTACAGCAAATCCATTGCAAGGTACAATATCATTTATTGATCTAGAAGGAGACGGAACGCCTTTTAGTTCTATTACATCTTTAAGAGTAGCGGTGAATGATTTAGGTAATCAAAATGTAGTGGATTTTCTTACATATATAATAGGATCTCAGATAATGATTTCTGAGCAAAAGGAAATAAGCTTCTTTGGTCATTACGAGATTACTTCTTATGTTCCAGATACAATGCCAGGTTTTTATATATTAAACTTGAATTTTATTGGAGGTAGTGGCGAGATAATAGAAGATGCTTACTATGACATGTCAATGTTCTACCCCTTCCCAATTGGGGATAAAACATTTGTATTCACACAAGATACACCGGCAAATCCGTGGGTGATAGCTCATGATCTCGATAAATTCCCTTCAGTAACAATGGTTTTGTCTACGGGGCAAGTAGGGATTGCTGATGTTGCTTATATAGACGAAAATAACTTAACAATAACTTTTTCTGGAGATGAATCTGGAAAAGCATACCTAAACTAACTATGGCAATACCATTCTTAAATAATCTAAACCTCAACGACAACCAGTTACTTAATGCTAAGGTTCAAGTTGCGTCTACAGCGCCAACGGCTGCTAAAGGACAAATATACTTAGACAGTACAACAAACGTGAATACATTCAAGTATCACGACGGAACGCAATGGATAGGTTTAAAACAAGTAAATCTTAATAATAGTACATTTGTTAGTTTAACTAATTTAAGCGCAACAGGAAGCAACGTAATAAGCTTACAAGCTAGTCTATCTGCTACAGGTACTCAAGATAGTACAACATTCTTAAGAGGAGATAATACTTGGGCCGCGCCATTGCAATATGCCGGATGGTATCTTGCGGGTGACGCAGGTACTCCGAGCTTTATAGACTCATTAGATACCGCTAGCATAGAAGGAGGCACAGCGATAAGCACATTCTCTAGTTCTCCTGACACATTAACAATCAGTCATACCTCAATATCAAGAACTGATACAACATCTACAGCTACACCGTCATTCGGTGGTACTTTCACGGCTGTTGATAGTGTTACAAGTAATGCGCAAGGACACGTTACTGCGGTAAACTTAAAAACTGTTACAATACCAGCTTCACCTACAATTACATTGACAGGGGATGTTACCGGTTCTGGAACTACATCTATAGCTACTACAATTGCCACAGGCGCGGTTGAATTTTCAATGATCGATCCTGCTGTTGTGGTAACAGAGGGAGAAGGTATTCCTAGTAACGATAATGATACTACATTACCAACATGCGCCGCTGTAAAAGCTTATGTTGATCAATCTACAACGGGAGCATTAATATTCCAAGGAGGATATGATGCTGCTACAAATACACCGAACTTAGATTCGCCGCCAACCGGAGTTATCAAACAAGGGTTCATGTGGACCGTAACAGCTGACGGTACTTTCTTTACCGAGCAAGTAAGAGTTGGAGATTCATTAATCGCAAACAAAGACACGCCGACAACATTAGCAGACTGGACAACTGTTCAAAGCAATATTGACTTGGCTACGCTTACTACTGTAGGCTTAGGTAATGTTAATGCTGGATCTGGTATTGGTGTTGCTTATTCAAACGGTACGGCTACAGTTACAAACACTGATAAAGGATCATCTCAAAATATATTCAAGAATATTGCTGTTGCTGGTCAATCTACTGTTGTAGCAGACACTAATGACGATACATTAACATTGGTAGCTGGTAATTCAATTACTATTACAACCGATGCCGCAACAGATGCGATTACAATTGCGTCTTCATACGTACCAGTAACAACGGCTTATGCGACTACTATATCTGCTACGGCTACAGTTACACATAATTTAAATACAAAAGACGTAATAGTACAATTATACGACACTGTTACATTTGACACTGTGTATGCTGATGTATCTAGACCGACTGTTGATACAGTAACCATAACATTTGCTTCTACTCCAACTAACCCAATTAGAGTATTGGTACAAAAATAAAACGTAATATATGAAATTTAAAAGTGATATAGAGGTACAGGCAGGTCTGAAGGATTCTTCAGGTGCTGCGGGTACTTCAGGCCAAGTATTATCTTCCAATGGTACAACTGTTAGCTGGGTCAATTCGGGCGCGGGTGTTGCTAATGATGTTCAGAATCAGGTTAAGGCAGGTGTCGCTATAAATAAAGGGCAGGCTGTCTATGTAACTGGCGCTGATGGGACAAACGTAATTGTAGGTTTAGCATCAAATACTTCAGAGGCTACTTCCTCAAAAACATTGGGTTTGCTTAATGCTACTGTTGCTACAAATGGTTTTGCTGATGTTATACAGATTGGTAAATTATCTGGACTTAACACAATAGGAGCTGTTATTGGTGATCCGGTTTGGCTAGGTACTAATGGTAATCTTATTTATGGATTAGCAAATAAACCATACGCTCCTGCCCATTTAGTTTACATTGGTGTTGTTACAAGAGTTAATGCTAACAACGGCGAAATCTTCGTAACTGTACAAAACGGGTTCGAGCTTAAAGAAATACATGATGTAGATATTATAACAACTGCTCCAACAAATGGAGATGTTCTTGGGTATAATGGTTCATTATGGGTAAATAAAACAATACCTGGATGGCTAGGTTATACTCCAGCTAATGACGCTACTGTTGTACACTTAACTGGCGACGAATCAATAACCGGTATTAAATCGTTTAACTATTCATACGGTGGCGTTGAAAATTTTACAACTAGATTAAACTACTTCTTTGACAATGGTATTATAAGGAGTGACGTTACACCTTTAGAGACTATTAATAACCTTACATCACAGTCTATATTTAAAGTTGATAAAGACGGTAATATAACTGGCAATTCATTTGTAAAAATAGGCGGTAATTCTACACAATACTTAAAAGCTGACGGATCTGTTTCAACTGCAATGAACTCTAGAATAGAAGTTAACTTTATAGCTACCGCTGGACAAACAACATTTGTTACACCTTACGAGGTTGGGCAGGTCGATGTTTACTATAATGGATCTAAATTATATCCTAATGAGTTTACAGCAACTAATGGTACTGATATTATATTAGCAACGGGTGCAACATTAAATGCTCAAATAAGCATAGTTAAATACGTTTCTTCATTGTCTACAACAGCAATTCGAAACGAGACAACATTCACAACAACGCTAGGGCAAACTACATTTGCTGTTAACTATTCGCCAGGACAAGTTGATGTATTCTATAATGGATCTAAACTAAACATAAGTGAATTTACAGCAACTAATGGAACTTCAGTAGTATTAGGATTTGCTTGTGCTGCTGGCGAAAGTATTGTAATTGACAGTTATGTTAATCAGATTAGCGGTGCTTCAGGTACACCTAACTATGTATCTAAATTTACCGGAGCCGCTTCATTAGGAGATAGCCAAATATATGATAACGGGACAAATGTGGGAATCGGAACTTTGACTCCCGAATTGAAAACAAGTATAGTCGGAGAGGGAGGGGCATTACCTGCAACATCAGGAACTTCTCAAACAGGTGCATTAAGACTTGAGCAAGTGGGTTCTAATATATGCGCTGATTTTGGTTCGAATGGCGCTTCAGGAACTTGGCTTCAAGTAACTAATAAAACTAATTTAGCACAAATTTTTCCATTACTATTAAATCCAAACGGCGGTAACGTAGGAATAGGAACAACAACGCCAGCTTCAATAGTACCGGGAACTAATTTAACAATTAATGGACCTTCGGCGGGCTATGGTTCTTTATTTTTACAATCTAATTCAGTTGACAGGGCATTTTTTAGCGCAGATGCAACAAATGTTTTAATAGGGACATCAGGGGCGTCAACTAACTTGCTTTTTTATTTAGGTGGCTCAGAACGTATGCGTATGACTGTTGCCGGAAACGTATTAATAGGGACTACAACAGACCCAGGCGCAAAATTAAATGTTAATGGAGCTGTATATGCTTCTGGAGCAGGTGGATTTGCAAGTGCAACATACCAAGTTGGTACAAGGAATCCGATATGGAGATTTGGAAATGCAGATGGATACGGAATGAGCTACTTCCAAGGAACGGCAGGTTATGGCGGAGGTGATAGTATTGGGTTTCATTTTGGAACTCCGACTGCTGCCGGTTCTCAATTTAATTTTTTAAGTAATGGAAACTGGTATTTTACAGGATCAAATCTTTCAGATGCAAGAGCCAAAGAAAACATAAATGATATAACGTTTAACGCCACCGAAAAAGTAATGGCTTTACAATCAAGGAGCTATTATATGAAGTCAAATAATGATAAACTAAAGTATGGGTTTATTGCTCAAGAGGTTCATAAAGTTTTACCTGATTTAATTAGTGGTGATATAAATGGGGAAGAGTTAATTGGATTGGATTATAACGGTTTAATACCTGTATTAGTAAAAGCAATCCAAGAACAACAAGTTCAAATCAAAAAATTACAAGACGAATTAGTTTTGTTAAAAAACAAATAATATGGGATTAACTAAAAACCTAGGGTGGTTAAGCAAATATATAACAGCTGATAGTAATGGTAATATAGGTATTGGAGTACCAAGCCCGGTTACTCAATTTAATGTCGGTAATTCGAGCCACGGCATTGGTATTTCATATTTAGGTGCAAATTCATTACCAAGTATTGCTGGTATTTTTACAGACACAGGTGTAAACGGAGGCCAAGGATATGGCGATTTGCAAATAAAACCAAGAAGTGATTTTTCAGGATATAGTATAAATTTTTTTACAGCTTTAACGGCTAATGTGCCTGTTGAAAGAATGAGAATTGCCTCAAGTGGTAATGTTGGGATTGGAACAACAAATCCATTGTCAACCCTGCATGTAGCTGGATCAACAACAATGATTAATTCAAGCGCAGACCCTCTGATATTTAAATACAGCGCTGGATATGGCAATACTTCTATTGGATCTGATTGGTCGTCAAGTGTAGATTCTTCAAACAATTTAAAATTTAAAATAAACAATGCAGCTGGTAATGCAATTGAACGTATGCGTATTCAAGGAAATGCTTGCGTAGGAATAAATACAACAACCCCAGATAGTTATTTAGCTGGTACAATTGGTTCTGTAGTTTATCATACATCATCACCCGCAAGAAGTTTAGCAAATAGCAGCACATATTGGTTAAATTATTTATCTGGAACAGAATATAGGTTTTGGAATCCAACAACAACAAATGCTCATATTATTTATTTAAATGGAAATTATTATTTTGCAGGAACAAACGTTTCAGATATAAGATTAAAAGAAGATATTGAAGATTTAAATATAAACTATACTGAAAAAATACTTGGTTTGAATCCTAAAAGCTATTATATGAAAGATAGCAGAAATAGAAAGCACTATGGATTTATTGCACAAGAAGTTTATGAAACAATACCAGATATAATAAGTGGTGATATAAATAGTGAAGACTATTTGGGTGTAGATTATAATGGCATTATAGCTATATTAGTAGGTTCTATCAAAGAATTAACTGCTAGATTAGAAATTTTAGAAAACAAATAATATGGGATTAAATAGAAATCTAGGGCAATTAACAGAGGTTATAAAGGAGAGTGGAGGTAAGATAGGTATTGGAACCGGGGCTTCAGTTCCAGCAAGAGAACTCGAGGTAAAAGGTACAGTACAGCTTTCCGGGTCAACAGGCTCATTTATTTTGTATGGATATGGGTCAACTAATGACTGGGGATTAGGCACAGATACTGGAGAATCTACTAGAAATTTTAATTTATATAATTATAATATGGCTTCTATTAACTTAAGTGTCAATAGAACAACTGGTAATGTTGGAATTGGAATAACTGCTCCAACGGCTAAATTTCAAGTTAGTGGGCAAGATATTTATTTAACAGGTAATACTGATAATAGAATTAGATTTTCTAATTACGGTTTTACAGGAAATAATATGGGTGCTGCTGTTGGTTATATATATGGAGTAGCAAATACACAAGAACAAGGAAATCTTGCATTTTATACTAATCCAAATTTTAATGGGACAGGGTCTCTTACTGAAGTAATGAGAATAACATCTGGTGGAAATGTAGCGATTGGAAAAACAGTTCCTAATTCAAAGTTAGATGTTGCCGGCAGTGTTATAGCTCAAAGCGTATTGATTGATAATACAACCGGGAATCAACAATTATCTTTTAGAAAGTCAGGATCGATGAGATACGCTTTTGGTACTGAAGTTGGTAATGGTACAACTGATGATTTAGCTATATACAGCTATGTAGCTGGAACTACCTCATTTCTTTTATATGCAAATAATAATTACAGGTTTTACGGAACAAACTTATCTGACGCAAGAGCTAAAGAAAACATAAAAGATTTAGAATTTAATTATTTAGAAAAAGTAGCTGGTTTAAAGCCAAAAAGTTATTTTATGAAAGATGATAATAAAAGATTAAATTATGGATTCATTGCGCAAGACGTGTATGATGTATTACCAGATTTAATAGGCGGTGATATTAATGGTAAAGAATATATAGGGATTGACTATAATGGGATATTGCCAATTTTAGTTGGCGCAATAAAAGAATTAAAAGCAGAAATAGAAATTTTAAAACAAAACAAGTAATATGAAAACAATTGAAGCAGTATCCATTTGGGATAACGGAACAGTACAACAAGCAACTATCTTAAATGCCTATGCGGTAAACGTAACATTAAATACGTCCGCTACATTTTATTATTCTTTAATGTCCCAAGTAGAAGGAGTAGTAAGTAGTCAATTAGCCCAAGGTAACTTGACTATGACAGGAGAAGCCTACGCTGATTGGACAGTTGACAACTATGCTTGGGATTGGATTGCTGAACAACTTAATCTTGTTATTACAGGGGAGTATGTACCGCCGGTTCCGCCAGAACCAACTCCAGATCCAACGCCAATTGTTGAGGAAGTTATTGTTGAATAATAAAACACTTTAAAATGGCTAAAGCTAAAAACGAGTCTGTAAAATTAGAAAAGAAAAATATAAGCAGGCCAGGTGTGCATGCAAAATCAAAGACGTCTAGTCTTAAAGATTCTAAAAATTATAAAAAATCTTATAAAGGACAAGGAAGATAATGAATAAACTAGAAGACATAATACCAGAGTTCATAAAAGGTGGGTGGATAGTTACTCTAATTGGAGCCTCTGGTATGGTCGCTAGGTTGGTTGTTTCAGATGATGAGAATAGCGTACAGTCTGTCATAAAAAATATAGTAGCAGCAATGATAGCTTCAACAATAGCTTGGTTTATTCTTGAGCAGTTTGAAATATCTTCAATGGTAAAAGCTATAATATACGGACTTGTAGGTTTAAACTCTCCTGAATTATTAAAAGGAATAACTAAAATAGCGCAATCTTTTTCAAACAATCCAGAAGCATTTATTTCTAACGCTAAAAAAGGAAAGATAACATCAGCAAAGAAACCTACAGTCAAACGTAATACAACTAAGAGATAATGAAGAAGCATATTTTGATGATAATACTAACTGTGATAATGATTAGCGTAGCCATATATGGTAAAATGGTTGACACCAAAATAAACGACTATTCAGGGCAGTTAGTAAAAAACAATCTAGATCCGCAACCTTGGTTATCTAAATCGTTTGACTATTATGGTTCGCCAATACAGTCTTATTTTACAGGTAGATTTGATTCTATTAAAGCAAAAGCAAATATTGACAATATAAAAGCATTCAGAAAAGAAAGAGACTCGTTATGGGCTTTATATCTTAAATGCGACATGTCGGAAAAAGAGCAAGCTATAGTTTCAAAAGTAAACGGAGAAATAAAAGAGGCAGATGAACTTGTTGATGAACTAATATCCAATGTAGACAAAAATAAAAACTTAAAGTATACAGACTCTATAGTTAACAGTGGAGAAGTTGATGAATTGATTAATCCTATAATGGATGATACAAATGAATTAATAGATTTACAAAGTTCTGAGGGAACAGATATAATAAAAGACATGCAATCTAATCTAGAAACGTTTTCAGCGTTTATGGTTGGTACATTAGCTTTATCATTTGTATTGCTCGGTAATATAGTTATGCAATACTATAAGGATCTAAAAGCATCAAAACAGCCAATTAGAAGAGCATCAGTTAGAAAGAAACCAGTAGTAAAAAAGAAACCAGTAACTAAAAAGAAATAATATGGGATTTTGGAAGGACTTAATAAGTGACGATAACGATATAAATGAAAAAGCATTTGTTGGTGTAGTATCATT
>JAGJRO010000884.1:0-11471 GCA_022832285.1 Lepidurus apus apus | reverse complement strand
GGTTTAGGTCGGCTGCGTGAGGTTCTAGTTGGTGTCGGAGCTTCTAAAATAGGAACTCCTTCAAGCAGATTTTCAGTGATGTAATTTAGTTTTGAATGCAAATCTGGGAATGGGTTTCCGTCCCCTTGTCGAAGTAGTTCCAAACTGTTTTTGCTGTTCTCCTGTCTTAAGGCTCGATCCAAATTCCAGATTATTCGGTTGTCGGGGGTTTCCATCTTGTGAGCCCAGTAATTATCTCGCTGGCTTCTCGTTTTTGATCGGTATTGGTTTCTGGCTTCCTTCCATGTGGCTTCTAGCTTCTTATCCCCAAACTGACGATATATTCGTAGGGCTTTGGTTGCACTTTTAGGAAGAGTTTGCAGTTCTTGATTCCACCAAGGGCTTGATTTTGTTCTTGCAGATCTTTTAGGTATATTTGAACTCATCGTCCGTTGAATCACAGTAGTCAATTTTTCTGCTGCCCTATCAATAGCTTCTGTGTTTACGAGATTGGAAAACATATGCTGCGCCTTCGTTAGTTCTGTCGCAGTGTCTTGACGGAGTTTTTCCCAATTCGCTTTACTATAGCACCACACACGTATAGGTTTACTAGGGTCGCTTCGCATGAGAGTCAACAAGGTAGCCCTGTGGTCTGACTCATTGTAAAATTCGGTTTCCTCTAGGAGCTTCCAGCGTACTTGAGTTACTAATTGAGCTGAGACCCATGTAAGATCAATGGTAGAAGAGTGACCACGATTGTTGCGGAAGGTTGGAAGGTTCCAATCATTGAGTAGGTGTAAGTTACGATTGGTGGTGAAATCATGGAGCTGACAGCCGGCTGAATCCGGGACTTTATTTTCCCACACCCAATGATGGGCATTAAAGTCCCCAGTGAGTAGATGGTGTGGGCCTAAATGTTGGGCTTTCTTCCAAATCTCTTCCAACAGTGAAGATGTGTCTACCGTATGTCTCCTATAGATTATTGTGATCACTATTGGTGAAACGTTGGGGAGAGCGACCTTCAGTATCGCGTAGAGTTCCGAGATTTCCGTGACTTGGAAAGGACTTGCTGTTTTGCGTAGGAGTATTACACCTTCGTAATCCAAATGTGGTCTTGTCACATCAAAACCCAGTATTCTTGTAATCTTAAGTTTTTGAGGGGGCTCGATGATTGCAATAGTGTCTGCATTTAAGGCTTATGCTTCCCGAACTGTTTCTATTAGTTGATTAAAACTTTTGCGTACGTTATGTACTAGCAGTCGTAGTCCATTTGTTAAGCGCGAGTTCCTGGCTTCTTTTCGTTTTTCTTCATTTCGTTCGCTCTGGACGGGCAGGAATTGTCAAAAGCGAAGTGTTCTCCCTTGCAGTTAGCACATCTGCGTGTATCGTTTTGACATGACCGCGAGTCGTGTTTTCCTGCACATTTTGCACATGTTGGTGACTTTCTGCTACAGGAGGTAGCCATATGCCCATACGCTTGACAGTTATAGCATTGCAAAACGGCAGGGGGCCTTACGTCCTCAACTTGAACTACACGGTTGAAGGCGAAAAGCGCTCCCTCATCTAACAGCTTGACTTCCTCCTTGTATGACCGACCGGTGAGTAGGATTGATCCATACGCTTTTTTTGCTATTTGGGTTAAGCCATCTGACTAGATCTTTATCGAAGCCAACTTCCATGTCGGAATTCTTGTCTGCTAGGTGTTGGCAGATCTGGTCAAAGGATTGATCCTTAGGTAGTTGGTGTATAACTAGCTTAAGGTTCGGGTGGTGCGTGATGGTCTTCACTGGGCCAAGGCTGGCCAGGTTGGCGGACTTCAAAAAGGGTTCAGCTTTTGTTCTTTCTTCCTTGGTTTTGTAAGTTAGAGCAAGATCCCCTTTTTTCGTTTTCCACACCAGTACGGGTTTGGGAATACCTGGGCAGGCTTTGTTCAGGTCTTGGTCCACCATTTCTAGAAGTTCCTTTTTGGGTAAGAACTTGCCACGCATCTCAATGTCTTGTTGCTGGATGAACAGCGTCTCTAATTGATCAATTGCTGTTGAAGTCGAATATTGCTGATGAGTCTTGCTTGTGGATGCCTGAGCGTCCGGTTGGGTATTATTTGTGGATGCCTGTGACTTACTTGTGGACATGGTCCGGCGCTTTAGAACTTGGGCAAACGTGTTCTCTTTTCCATGTTCCACTGAAAGGGCATTGCTTTGGATTTCGTGCTTAAGGGATTTGATTTCTTCTGCTAAAAACGTTACAAGACGAACCAGGTCATTGTTAGACTCCTTCAAAGCTATTACAAGTTTAGTTAATTCTTGCAGTTTCGCCATTTGGTCTTCAGAGAAGGGACTATCAGTTGATGTTTGCTCGTCGGGCGAAAACAAGCGTTTTCGCCCGACGAAATTTGACGAAAATAAGCGTTTCGTCAGCTGATCTGGGTTCAGGCGAATCCAGTCTCGACTGCTTTCCCGCTTTTTCTGGGCTATCCACAGGAATATCCTTCCTTTTCCTGTATTTTTCTCCAGTGCTCGGTTTCCTGGCAGGTTGCTTGACAGACTTGCATTCATCACAGTACTTCTGATTATGGTGATTCCTCTTAAACGGTTTATCACAATTTGCGCATTTAGGTGTTATATCTGTGGTAGCTGTGGTTGTGCAATCCTCCATACGGAGGTTGGATGATAAGCTAAGTGCCAGAAGAGCCACACAGTTTGAAGCACCGAAAAAAAGTGGTAAACAGAAGATAAATCCGAGTTTTAAGTAAAAACACTTGGCACTATGTCAATAGACAATCAGTTTGTGACACGTGACCACGGGTTAAGAGCGTTAAAAACAAGAGCGTTGAAAACACGTCCAACTCTGGTGGGCGTCCCAGCAGCTCTCCTCTCAGACAAAATTTGCAAGGAGAAGAGAAGTGTAATCTTTGTCACAATTATTATAAGTAAAGTAATTTTTCTGTTTTTACGTTGAAACAGACCCCGTTGTTTAGCTTTGGTTCAGTCCCGTCAGGTGTAGCTATGTTTGTGGTTCTTGGTCCTGTACCCTTCCTTTGACAAGCATACCCTTCAACAAGGGTTTTTTCTTCTTTCAAGAAAACCAAAGTAAATAACTAGTAATAAAAGGCTTTGCTTCCGAAACGATATTCTTGTTGATTTCATTGGATTCTCCTATCTCGAGAGCCAATAGGAGAATCAGTGGAAACTATATTTTTTGTTCTTTTTTAAGACAAAGTTTGTCTAATAAAAGAGCAAAAAATCTATAGTTCCCAGTGATACGTTTCTTTTTATTATATGCGAAATAATAACTGAGATATTAAGAAAATAACAAGTCAAAAATTCAAATCGGGTATTTTTGCCATTGACCCAGCGCGGTCACGTGGCCTGTGACGTAACCTTGGGGAACCACGTTTCCTAGGCGCTCCACAGCAGTGTTCTGGAGCTTTTGAAAAGATTAGATTAGATCAGATCAATCGGCCATTTTTGAACTGATCGGCATTGACCCTAAATTGGCAGTGATCTGATCGATTTTTTCGGGGAATTTAACGATCCCGACCGATCCAAAATCAGGCCGTCTAGTGGCCACTGTTCGAAATTTTTTCTTTTCTGTTTGTGACACCGTTTATTCCTACTCTTGTTTTACATAAAATTATCGAACTTTGAGCTGATCTTTGATCTGATCTGACCGATTTGAATCTTTTTGATCGGATCTAAATTTTTTGAAATTTTGCAACTTTTGATCGGATCGGGTTGACAGAAGTTGACGACGATCAGAAATGATCTAAGATCACACAAAAAGCATCGATCCAGAACACTGCTCCACAGACCCTGTGTTTCGTGTATACAAAGTGTCAAAGTGAGATGACTAGAAGAATAAAATCGTAGAAAACTCGGACGAAAATAAGTTTTTTGACAGAAATTCCATTTATTTGCAGAACTAATATAACAACCCACCCGTAATGAACTCTGCTCTCTTTCTCTTCCCTTTTTCTGTTGTGTTGTGTTGACTGAGTTTGTGAGAAGGCGTCGAATGCGTTGAGGTCTCGTCACAAGAAAGACATTGCATTTAAAAAGGGAGATCCCTATCGGTATTTCATGCTACTAACGAACTGCAGGCTTGGATTACTTTGTATTAATTAATACCCAAGTGGGTCACAGGATCCCTAGGATTGGAGTGTTTCTTCCTTCCGGTCAATGTTTTCTTATTGAGAGGTTGCTATGTTAGGATGAGGGGTAGTCGCCCTGATTTGTGTTATGTTTTATTGCGAAGGTTACGGGGTAACGAAACAAGAGGATGAAACTTGGGATGCATTCTTCTCGAGCGCTTCTATACACATTGTCGTAGGTTTAGAGCCAAGTTTTAATTGAATTATTGCCTTATTAAAAGCTATTAACTTTTACTTAAAATTATATTTCTTTATGAGCAACCATTGAAAACGAAAACATGGTTGCTGCAACCGCTGCGAATATAGTGTATTTATACAGCGCTGTAGTTTCAGATTTCAAACTGTTAGATTTTCACGTCAAAAGAGAGCATTTTGTCGCTAAGTCGTCGTAGGGGGTGGAAAAAAGGGTGAAGTGGGGTGAAGTGGCGTTTGAAATGGTCCAAGCGAGTGCAACTGTCCACCTGTTAGGAAAAATCGAACGTTTTTCAACAGTATAACTGAGCTTGCATGGGAACGTAACAAGTCATGAAGAAAGGGGTGAGAAAACAAGCCAATGTTTGCGTCTGGGGAAGGGGGAGGGAATCGAACGTTTCTCGTCACCGTACACTTTAAAAAAAAAATTAAACCAGCGTTAGCATCTGCTCTTTACTAGTCTGAATTATTATGTAATACAATTTATGGACAAACACTTGCATTGTAATTCACGACTTTTAACTTTGGGGCCATTTATAAGAATTATAAAATGGCCCTTTTCTCCATGGAAATAATTAGAGCATTTTTAACAAAGGAAACTATGGCAGGGAAAGCTTTAATATTGCAAAAGAAAAAATCGGCGTTGAAAGGTAAACGTAATTATGATAGCACTTTTAATAGAATTGTTCTTTGTTTATTAAGCCATCTGCAGTGAAAAAAATGTGTTTAAGATCTTGATTTATCCGATCGGCGCAGGGGCAAAATGGTTCTTCAATCTTTTTTGTAATAGTGAATTCGTTAATTCGAAATCAACAAGAGGCATACCTTGGGTGTTTGGATTTATTGTTCACTTGTTGAGTTTGGAGTGGTCTAGAAAGCGCATATTTTTCTAGCGTAACATTTTTATTGCGAACTCTGTACTTGACATTCACTTCTTTTGTAACAATGTGAACTTTTGTCAAAAATGCCCTTTTTCTTTCCTATCTTTGGCCTTCCTTTTTTATACATATGACGTTTTCTAACATGAACCACGTACACAAGTCGTCGAGCCTTGTCTACACGTAGTTCGTTCTAGGCAGTGCTCGACCGAGCTTTACAGCGAGTGTATCTTGAACTGTTGACTCAAGCGTGTGTACTAATTTTATGTTCCTTTGATGTAATTTTATATATTTTATGGTATTTCTATTGTCTAGTGATGGGTGTGTAGTTCTATGGCAGCAGTTGTGAGCCCTGCATTCGTCTCCATCAAAACTGTTTCTTTTCCGACCGGCTTATGATTCATCCTGCGCAGATGACAGGTGAGTTTAAAGATGGCTCAGAAACACAAAAGGCCCATTTTTACTTACATGTTGGCATTTCTTCTTTAGCGATTCGGTGTTGTCCAGGATTCCTCCAATGATCCAGGCACCAGCTCTGACGTGGACAGTGGACCGCATTGACTACAAAACTCATGAAGCATTCACAGAGTAAATAAAGTAAGATGAAACTTTTTTGTAATTTTACGTGTGGAACTTTTTCTAAACTTGTAACATTCATCTCACGTTTGCTTTATAGAATGGGGTGACGTCAGAGCAAGGGAATTCTACTCTGTATAGCCTGCAACGAACAGTTTCGAGCACAATCACTGTTTTTATTCACCCTGTTTTGAAAGTCCTTCTTTGCTTGGTAAGCTGCTTTCCAGAGTTTCTTTTAATTATTGGCATAATTCTTCACTTATTAGCATACTATTTTTTTCTTAATGTAGCGATGTCTCACGTTTTATGACGAAGGGCAGTTTACTCGCGACGAAGATGGGCTAGATGATGAGTATTGTCCTTGGTGTGCGAATGGCGGCAACCTCTTATGTTGTGATTATTACACACATGCGATTTCCAAGGTAATATTTGTAAAAACTTGGGTTTCCTAGCTTATAACAACTTTTACTTTTTGACTTACCAGTCACGTGGTAGCAACCAACAGGTGCAGACGTCGAGTTTATAGTGGAGAGTTTACAGGCGCTTTTTTCGGCAACCTTTAGACTGCGACAGTGTTCTTTCGTGTGCTTTTAGTTTCTTTACATAAACCTAATTTCTTTCGTTTCCTTTTTCTTACAGCCAGTGCGGGCAGAAGTTAACTAAGGCCCTTGGCTTCGGCTAGGGGTGACAGTGTTGGCGGTTCAATTGGTGCTTTCTTTGTGTGTGTTTGTGTTATTCTTTTTTTTCTTTAAAAGTGGGGATTGATAGGCGGTGATTTGTATAATTTATTTCTTGTTCTCATGAATTCGTAGTGTTATATTGGTTTTTGTAGTAAAATAACGAAAAAGGGATATGGAGGTGACGTCGGGGGTGACGTGGAAGTTGACATGGAGGTGAGGGACGACGCTTTCGTGGATTTTGCGAAAAAGAAGGTGGAAGGTAAACGAGGGGAAAGGTTAGATGACGAGGAGGGCTTCATGGAAGTCAAGGAAAAGAGAGGCAGAGGAAGGCAGCCCAAAAAGAAGAAGGAAGGGGAAGAAAAAGCGAATGGAGGAGAAAGGCCTCGAGGGGGGGGGGTAGAGAGTGCGGTAATAGGGGAAGCACACGTGCCGACGAGGTAGGCACACAGGCCGACGACGGAGGCACACGGGCCGACAAGGTAGGCACACAGGCCATCGAGAGAGGCACACATGCCGACGCAGGAGGCACACAGGCCGACGAGGTAGGCACACAGGCCATCGAAAGAGGCACACATGCCAACGAGGTAGGTACAGGCCATCAAACAGGCGAAGGGGTTATTCGAATTCTTACTCTTGGTGTCGCTTTCTAACTGCTGGATTCTTAAGTCGACACGCACAAGATCTCGTTCGAGTCGGGTTCGCCACTCTTGATTACCCTGTGTTACGGCTCTGTCGTCTCGCCTTTTCGTTGGTAGTGGCCACCACGGACTTTGATCCGGCATCGAACTACTCAATACAAAACGCATCTGTTCCGGCATGTGAGTTTTCGTACGAACTGAAAAAACTTGCTCTTGACCTGTTGCTCCTTACTCAGTGGGTTTAGCCTCTGGCTGTGCTGTACGGCGAGTTTTCTCTTCTTGTCGAAATTGTGGCCAGTAGACTTCTGCTGTAGATTTGGCTTGCTGTGACGTGTGCTCTTTTGACCGAGCGGATCTTGCGGATTCGGTTGCTGCTCTGGAAGTTATATACTTTTCTGTGAGAGAAAAGCCCGCTGACGTTTGCTTTTCGACTAACGTTAAGTGCAACTCTTGATCCGTATTCTCCTGGCTGTCGAAGCCCTTAATGTATCGCTGGTTGACGGCGTTTAGTTGTTCCAGGCTTGAGGCGAGGAATTTGCCCATCATGGCTAACGCACTTCGGCTACCTCGACTTACGATATGAGTTTGTATCTCCTCAATTTCGTTTTCATTAGACTGCTTAAGTTCGGTATGAAACCCGCGAAGAGTGTAGCTAACTTCCTTAGTTCCTCTGACGTTAGCTCCTCTGACGATTGGTACTCTTCGGCGGTCGCCATATTGGAAATCTATAGAGTGAATAAGTGGTAAGCTTCATCTTCGCTTCCCGGTCGATGCACCAATTGTTCCGGACGGCCCGAGAAGATGCCACGCGTAAAGGCTATCCGGTTTATTGGGATGAAGCGTAAACTTATTTGGTAACTTAAACTCCGTATCTTATGTCAATAACTGTTGTGTATTCTGTGGTAATCTCGTTCAGCTTACAATAGTCCACACAAAAACGGATCTCGCCATTCTACTTCCGGACAAGTACGACTGGTGAAGCCCATGGACTGAGCGAGGGCTGCGCTACCCTATTCAGCTATCATCTGTTGGACTTGTTCCCCGATTATCCGCCTCTCGTAAGAGGAAACACGTCGTGGAGGTGCGTGAGTCGGAAGATGCTCGCCAACGTTAATTTCGTGTTCCACAAGATGGGTTTCGGGTAAAGCATCACCCGAGCGGGTGAAACAATGAGCGAATCTCTTTAGTAGATTTTTTATTTGATCGCGCTGTTCTGAGCTTAGGCCTGACTCTAGCTGGTGTGGCTATAGGATCAAGGGGCGGTAACTACGGCGGGTGTCGTTCCCGGGTGTTATGTCGAGGTCATTTTCGACTGCTTCGATGCTATCGGGAACGTCGATCGTTGCGAGTTTTTGAGACTTTCGGATGCGAAGTGGCAAGTCTTACCAAGTTGATTATGGGTATGTAGACAGTCCCCTGCTTGAGGTTGAGGACACAGGCAGGACTTACCCATTCTTGTCCAGGAATGGCCTGAAGGTAGGTTGGAATGCAGACGGTACCGAGATTGCCGAGAGGGACGGTCGTCGTAACGAATGTCATTGTACAGGGTGGTACAACACGCGTGATGGAAGCCACTAGTCGTCCGTAGCGCCTTATCTACATAGCGGGTTATCTACGTCCATGGAGATGTTCATGAGGTAGTCCTCGTCCATGGTCGGCTCAGCTTTTGGGTCGGTGGGTTCGGGCAATGAATTTGTTCGCTGGTCACCAAGGATCTGTTCTAGATCACGCATCACCCTCAGTTGGCCTTCGTAACATACGATGCTAATGTTACCTGCTAACATCCAGTCGTTACCCAGGATTACGCGGAATGGGGCTATGTCAACGACCGCGAACCGTTGGTTCACCGACCGTGCATAGGCTGCGGGTGACACAGTCAGTTGAATTTCATCTTTTGCTGGAATGTGATTATTTCCGGCGCCAGTGATTGGATTTCCATGGCAAGGGAAAAGAGATAAACCTGTATTTTTCAGTACATCATCCCGAGTTACGGAACAAGCTGCTCCGGTGTCTACGAGAGCTTTAACTACGCCTACCTGGTCTACATTAAGGGCTATAACGGGAGGATCTACAAAGGGGTTGACATAAAACACTGGGGCATCTGGGTTTAGGGTCGACCCTGCCCCAGTATATCGGCCGGGGAGTTTTCCGACTGGGGGCGCTGGCGCGTAGGACAATTGCGAGCGATGTGCCGCACTTTTTCGCATCGAAAACAGGTCATGGTACTGGGATTGGTGTCGCGTGGTGGTCGTCGTTGGGGGCAGCGACGTGCGAGATGTCCAGGCTGTTGACAATTGAAGCAAAGTTGGTTCTCCGATGTGCGTGGCTTAGTGCCTGGTTGAATGGCCGCTGCTAGGTTGGCGTTCAGCTGTTCTAGTAGTTTCACGAGTGTGGATTCTCCAGGCGTTGATGACGTAATTTTGTCTTCTACCGTTGGTTTTTCGATTTTGGGGGGAAGGAGTGGTGCTGGATCCCGTGTTATGATAGAGACTGTACTCGGTGGGCGTGGCTGGAACGATTTGGTAGAAATCTCGTTTAGAATTTCGGAAAATTCATCCAAAGTTGTTGGTTTGCGGGCTAGAGCCGCTGTGGCCAGTTCCGGACGGTTTAGACCCCAAGCTAGCCGCTGAATTTGTTCTTCTTCAGTTAGGGGTTTAGGACACTTGTGGAGTAAGTAGAGTTTGTCGGAAATTAGGGAATGTTAATACAGATCGGTACAGAAAGATCTAGAGACACATAGGATTGAAACGCTACACTTGTACAAAGTTACAAAGCTACACGTGTATGTGGTGTGTTGCAATGTAAAGACTGCTGTATTCGTCTAGCATACGTTGATCAGAAACACTAGCGGCGGGTTTTATGAACTCGTTGAAATGAGCTGGTTGATCAGATACTACAGTGTACAGAGTTTCGCAACCACATCAGATGGCTACGTGGTCGGATTCATTGAAGTAGTGTTCTTCGTTTTTGATTGTTAAATAAATGCGACTCCACATTTGGCCGCGAAGTGTTACTCAGAGTTACGGAAAATTGGAGGCCGAAAAGAGTAAACATGGATCGGGAGGAAGACAGGTCTGAGTGTTCAGAGTCTGGGAGTGACAGTAACAATGAGTGTGAATGAGCTCACGGGAAAGCCTTTGAAAGTGTAAAGTAATCAAGGTTCAACCTAAGACTGACTATATTTACAAATAATGGTCTTTTATATAGATAGGAAAGGTGCAAGGTCGTGTCAGTTAATCAGTCCCAGTGTGAGTCAGTCCAAGTGAAAACGCGTGAAGTCGATTAGTCAGATCCTGGTCAAGTCTCAAGAATGACAACCTTCACCTTTCACTTACGCCATACACAAGGTTACCATACAAAACTTTAATGTTACCACTCTTACATTCTTCCCCTTTTTACAGAATTTACAACAATAGCTTAGCAGACAGGTCTCCCAGTCTCATAATACGCTAAACGCACGGGAGGATTCCGAGTCCTGGTCAATCGACACTTACTTTCAAAACTGTCTCCACCGTGCCCAACTGACGGTGTTGGCACCAAATCCTCAATTGGAGTATCCTCGTCGTCCCAATCGACTAAGCATCGACGTCTAATTCACTCGTCTTCTCTTTGTTCCTCTTGCACTATCGGACCTCCGTTCAATGATGTTTGTCCATTTGTCCATAATCCGGGTTCGGTAGATCCATACGAGATGAGTTCGGAACTACAGCTCCTTTCTTTAAATTGTTCATATGCACAACCACAATATAAAGGGTTACAGTGCACAACTTTTCTTGCACCCGAAATTGTATTTTTAATGCGGACTACTTGATCCGATATTCGTTTAATAACTGTCCGTGGTCGGTGAAGCTTATGGGAACTTCCCTCTCTTCGGGGCAGGATTGAAGAGCCAAACGGAGTCCCCCAGTTGGATTTACTGTTTTGAAGTTTTGCTATCGTAATAAATCTTCTGATAACATTGTGCAAATCGCAACCGTAACCCTAGCCTGTTCAAAAACTTCGGGTATGGTTTTCTCCAATTTACTCGTACTGAGACGTTGAAACTGGTACCACTTACAAGTTACCACCACCGAAAACTATATATATTCTGGCAAGAACAACTCCCTGCCAAATTGTAAAAGTGCGGGAGCAAAAGTTGAGGAACTTTGAACACTCGTCCGATACGCAAGTAAAACACTAGGCAACATGGTATCCCAGGTTTCATCACCTTCGTCGATGAGTTTATTAAGGCCTGTTAAAATCGTCCTATTGGCCCTCTCAATAAATCCGTCACTCTCCGGATGGCATATAGCCAAAACCCAACCTGTACAAACCAGGATAGGGGAAATAGCATGGGGAAAGTTCTTACAGCGTTGCCACTTGATGACAAAATTGGTGC
>JAGJRO010000885.1:0-11515 GCA_022832285.1 Lepidurus apus apus | reverse complement strand
TCGCGTATGATAAAAAGACACATAAATTTAGAAACTATATTGTTTACTCCTTTTTATAAGACAAAGTTGTTTTTTGGTGGCTATTGCTCTTTAACAATGCCAATAAGGAGAAATAGAGGGAGGTATATGCCTGAGGGAGACAAAAGGGATAGGGGGGATGTACAACCTATAGGAGGTAGGGGTGTTCAAGTTTTTAAACCTTGGTTACATGCTGCCTTAAGGGTGGTTCACACTACCGATCAAAATCAAAAATCACCAGTCAAAATCAAGAAAAGCACTGACTGGGGGCGTGGTTTGGTCTGACTTGGTCTGACTTGTACCATTCAAATAAGATTGAATTTGGGTCGTTTGATTGTTGTGATTTGTGTGACTTATCACATTGCCAAGCAAAGTTGTATGAAAAACATGCAGGAAATTTTGGTTTTTGAGCAGCTAAATAATAAATAAAACTGTAAAAAGCCATCCGGATTTACTGAATTAGTATTTATAAAGTTTTATGTTGCAGGACATTACGGACAACGAACACTGAAGCTTCATCTAAAAACTATTGCTTTCTGGAGATCTTCCCTATGCGTTATATTTCAATAATTGCCAGGTTACAAGGATGTCATTCTCTGGGTGCAGGTGAAATCGTCCCAGTCACAAAACGTACCAGCCTAAAACGTCTCTGCACCAAAACGTCCCAGTTTTTTCCCCATCCTAAAACGTCCCAGCACCAAAAGGTCCCAGACTGAGCACTTGCGCCAAAACGACCGAAGTGTTCTAACTTTGCCTGAAGTTACTCATCCTTTGCAACTTTCGATATTGCAAATGCGTTACACCTATTTTAGTAATGTGTTGGTTAGACATTAACTTTTTAATGAATCTAGTTACCGGAATTGCAAATGCGATGCTGCCAGCGTCCACACATATCACATGGGCCAAGTCCATGTTGTCGAGGTCGGACAGGAGCCTGACAAATTACACACAGAGACATCGAAACTGACAAGGAGGGCACTTGCAATGAACTGAACTGGGCTTGCAATGAATTGAAACTTGTAATTAACTGAGAAAAGTTCACATCAGCGTAGTTCTTCGAATTTACTAAGACATTGTAGCGTGTGTAGTTCTGCAGGCCCGACTTGTTTTTATACTCCGGTGACCTAGTCGAACTTTTAGACTTCTTATCCGTTTTTACACGTGTCCTATTTGTAAAGGTTGAAAGCAAGGGGTAGCCTATATAAAGGGACCAAAACCGTGTGTTAGAGAGTCGGGCTTTGGACGCGGACTGAAATACAACCCCTTGGTTAAGCGAAAAAGGCTATTCCTGCGTAATCCAAAAGTATAAAGTTGAAATAAACTGGAGTACCATAGAAAAATGTTTATTTCAACAGGAACAAAGTTAATCATACAAAGGGAATATCACGATCGTATTAATCGCAATATGTTGAACTGTATGTCCACATGTACTTTTAACGTACCTAAAAAACGTCACTTTTTTACCTTGACCTTACATGTAAATCTTGCTAAAGAAATAACACTATCGAATCCTATAATACACATCCATAATCAGGTATCTGGCAAAGTTTGAGCACTTTGGTCGTGGGCACCATCAGTTCCATAAACTTATCCGAGTTCATGAAGCTGTTGAAAATATGAGCTAGAATGATAATTATTAATAAGTTGTTTCTTTATATTTTCAAGTAATACTACCGACTCTTTTGGTGCAGGGCCGTTTTAGGCTGTGGGGACGTTTTGCGACTGGGACGATTGCACCTGCACCCTGTTCTCTTCTTAACACCCTTCCTCCCTTTGGTCGGATTGATACCATAATCATTCCTAGTTTTAAGATTGTTATTACTTTTTATTATTCTTATCTGATTAACATTACTTACCTAAAATGCTGTTGCGGATGGGTTGACTGTACAGTACGTCTTTCACTTTAGCAAAACTAAACTAACAATGAAGTTTGGCCGTGGCAAAAGAGGCCTCAAACGGCTGAGCCAAGAAAAGTTTTTACCCAAAAGTCAAGGATCTGTTTTGCCTTGGGATCTATAACGCAACTTTATGGCTTGAGATAGTTTTCTGATATTCTGAAGCGAAATTTGATAGTTGTAGTTGATGATATTTTTCACATGAAATAACACAAAACACTTCACATATCACACAAACTTCTTCTTAACCCTTATCCACAGCGAGTATAAACGACTAGAACATTGTTTGCCATTCTTTTCCGGAGAAAGTTTCGCAACAATATAACATACTAGTGTCATTTTTTACCTCCGTGTTTTAAATCGGAGAACCCGTAGGTTCTGTTAGGTGTTGGTTATCCAAACATGTGTTAGTTATCCGAACATTAAAATGCGCACAAGTGTTTGTTATCCGATTTGTTCGTTGACCGATCACCCACTGTACGCCTATCCCGAAGTCTCCTTTGGAGACCCATTTATAGCAGTAAAGCGTAAAATGCACTGTATACAACGTGCACTTTGCATCTCTGTAAATTGGTCGTACAAACACAAATTTCATGTTATCATATTGGTATTGTATTGGTATCATATGTGGTATTGGTATCTTACATGGTATCATATGGTACAATATTGGTATTATGTTGATTCTTATCAACAAAACTGGATGAGAATCGTTCACCTAACCTAATACATTTCTAATATATATTTGAAACTAATTTCTCTTTAGGATGTTCAGTGCCTCTGTTGCAAAGATGTGAGTCGCGGGGAAAACTGTTGTATTCGTCAGAATATTGTCAGGATTAAAGTGTAGTCTTTTTCTTGACAAACTTCTAAGCAGCAGTGCTCGTTGTCTGTTGAGTAGTCTGCAGTGGAAAAAAAACATGTATGAGGTCTTGTTTTGAATGTCTATTGCAGGCGCACGTCGTCTCGTCGGTCTTTCTTATTCTGTGGAGGTAAGTCTCAGTCGAGAAATGGGCAGTTCTTAATTTTATTAGTGTCGATATTGTCTTCCTGTCTAATTTGAGTTCACTGATTGGTTTTAAGGTCGGGGTAACATGTAAGTCTCTAAGTGTTGATGGTGCGTCAGACCATTTCTTTTGCCATGTTTGAAGAATGATGAGGTTGATCGCTGCCTTCTTGTTCATGGATTTGTCCTGTATGGGGTAAGTATTCTTGTAAGATATCATTCTCTGGGAACAAGTGTTATACCTTCCGTGTTTTGGCTTCGTAATTGGTCCATCCGGGAGTTTCTGGGAGAATCATAGGAGCGTTTTCAGCGTGAGGAGATCTCATGGAGGGATACCCGCTTCTACTTCAAGGGATGCAGTAGGGGTGCTTTTTAGGGTGCTGCGGTGATGAGTAGAAGCGCTTGCCTGTGTAGCGCTCGCACAGGGGGTAGTTCTGCAGATTCGCATTTGCCAAGGCAGGTAACCCATATAGTATTCTTGAGTACAGTGTGCTCTTGATTATTGTTGTTAGTTGATCTATTCTTATGGAGGGGATGAATTGCACTAGTTTTCTTAATTTGAAGATGGTATGGCTACCCTGGGAAGCGAGGTGACTTGCGTGGGCTGACCAGGGTGTGATAATTTCTTCTCCCCACTCCAGGGGGACAGTCTTGGAAACGTTTTCGGGAGAAATGTATAAGCTCTGTTTTAGATTTTGCGAAGTTTAGGCTCAGTCTTTCCCCCCACTTTTCTAGCGATTCTAGAGCTTGTTGTAATCTGCCAATATTTATATTTTCGGAGGAGTTCGTGGTTACCAGTAGGATATCATCCGCGAAGCCCGCTGATCAGGAATTATTGGCTTTAACTAACGTGAGAGCTCCATCCACACGTATAGCGAACAGTACAGGTGAGAGCGGTGACCCTTGAGGCACCGCTTTTTCTATGCCAAAAACTTCGCTCCTATTGTGTCCGTGCGTTAGCGACGAAGCTGCGTCTGTTAACCAGAAAACTCTTTTAGCCAGCCTTTCGACGCCGATGAGGGATTGCCAGTATAGGGGACTCGTCGGTGTGGGAGCTCCACTCTGGTCCCAAGGGACGTTCCTGGGACCGGAGTCGCCTCCACCTTGAGTCCAGTAAGACAAAAGGGGAGAGCTAAATAGGAATGGGAACGGCAAAGGGAAGAGAGGGAGAGGGTAGGGCGGGTGAAGAACAAACCTAGAAGCTTGAATGTCACGGAATAACTGCCGCACCTATGCAGCCGCAGCCCTTAAATACCTGGATATGTCCGGGACGCCCCGGAACCCTTCACTTCTTTCTAGGCCTTTCCCAGAGAAAGAAGGACGCGAGGTCGCATAAATCTCTCCTCGACCTTTCTCCGGGCCGGCTAAAGTTCCTTAACTAGCCTGCGCCAGTGAAAGTTCCCAATCCAGTTTACTAGGTAAGCTGGCATCTTTTTCTTTTCCGCTTCCCGACAGAGTTTTCAGTGATTACCGTTGTTGAATGCGCCTTCGATATCCAGTAACAGAACTGAGGTTACTTTGCCGTTGGCGAAGCCAGAAATAACTTTGTCTGACAATTGCAGCATCGCGTTTGTCGTTGACCTGTTTGGTCGGAAACCCCATTGGTTGTTAGACAGGGCTTTATGACTCTCTTAACATTTCCGACAATTTGGCTGCGATTGCTTTTTCGAGGACTTTGCCTAGACAGGGCAAGAGGGCAATCGGGCGAAAGTTTTTAAAGCTCAGAGCCACAGTATAGAGGTTTACACAGTATGGTAACAGGGGTATCCTTCCAATGTTAAGGTTTTCTGACAAATCTCTCGGTCCCAAGAGGATGTGGGGGTACGAAAGCTTATATGGGGGATGGATTCCCAGACTGTGCCCATGTACCCCAATGTAGGCATTCCTAATCTAATAGAAAAAGGGTTCGAGAAGAGAACAAAACATTCACAAAACGGGGGACTGGTGACCTTTCTCTCGGGCACTCTAGGGAGTTTTGGGCTGACGTAGGGTCCTACCGGCAACGCGCGCTTTGTAAATCGTCGTGACCTTTTTTGAACTGCACTGGGAGGTTTGCGAATGTACCCTTTGATTTTCTGGCCTTTTACCTGAATATTACTCTGGGGACCGAGACGGTCGTCAGAAAACCTTAACATTGGAAGATAGCCCTGTTACCATACTGTGTAAACCTCTATACTGTGTTTTAACTTTAATGCATTTCCAGAAAAACTAACTTTAAGTTTAATTGCAATTAAGTGTCGTTGACAGGTACGAAGGAGGCGTGGTCTACGGGGGCCGAGCTGAACCGAGGTGAACCGAGCCGAGGTGGTGGGTTAGTAGCAGTTGAGCAGAAGAGGAAGTAGTAGTCGTCAGAGACAGCAAGTGCGAACAAAGTCAGCTAAGATAGTGGGTCGAATTAGCAGTGCTTACAGTGGACAGACGTAGTCATATAGAAACGTTAAGATACTCTTCCACCCCTTCCTGATTTTATAATACAGACTATTAATTGCGCTAACACGTTTTCGTGACTTATAACAAGTGTATATACTAACTAGGTCATGCAAGAAATTATCTCACGTGATAACTTGAAGATTTTCAAAAAAAGCTTTCTGTGTTTTGTAAAGCAGACAAAGAATTTGCACCAATGTGCAAACCCGACCTTGTCATGTCAGCAACTCGTTCGTAGAGTCTGAAAAGACGGTAATTTCGGGTGATTTAATTTTTTTATTGTCTAGTTTGTGGGGGCCGAGAGCACAATTTCAAAAAAGCTTACAGAGCATTGTTTCTCCTTCTGTACAATCTAGCCTTCTGTACAATACAATCTAGAGGACTTTTGGTTGTTGAGTTATAAAACTTTGGCGTGAAAACCTTATTTTGGGAAAACCCAAACTAGATCATTTTTCATATTTGTCTATGATGTACAGTACTCTCTCGTTATAAAAAAAAGTGTATATACATACCATAAAAAGGAAGGGTTATTTCTAGATTTCAAACCAGCACACTCCGGTATTTTTCACTGAAAATGGTAGGGGTTCGCAACTTGTTTGTAACTTCGTACACCCTGACTAGTCGGTTACAATTTTGCCTCTTTGTAACCTTTGTAACCGAACTTTGTAGCTTCGTAACCGTACCTTGTAGCTTAGTAACCGTACTTTTGTATACCAGTAACCTTCCTTCCACCCGAAACTCCAAGCTCCCTACCTTTCGTTTGTATACCTGCTTTTTATCTGCAGGGCCGAGACCCGCGCCTTACGGCCTTTGGGCAAGTGTCGGTTCGGCTTAGCAAGCATACGCGGGCAATGGAACCGCACGAGGAGGTTTGAACTATGCGGCTAAAGCCTGGTTCACACTACCGATCAAAATCAAAAAATCACAAGTCAAAATCAAGAAAAGCACTGACTGGGGGCGTGGTTTGGTCTGACTTGTACCATTCAAATAAGATTGAATTTGGGTCCTTTGACTGTTGTGATTTGTGTGACTTACCACATTGCCAAGCAAAGTTGTATGAAAAACATACAGGACACTTTAGTTTTTGAGCAGATACATAATAAATAAAACTGTAAAAAGCCATCCGGATTTACTGAATTAGTATTATAAAGTTTTGTTAAGCGCAAGTTGTTTTAGCTGCAACATGAAACTTTAGCTGAGCTGAGAGGCCAACTTTTATACGGCATTGGGCTTACTTATTGCTTTCATTGGATTTACATGTAACACCTGCATAACCCTTCTCGTCCGCATGAGAAAAAGATCGTAAACATATATTGAAAAGGGTTTTCCCGGTTGTGTCAAAGCACGATATTCCATTTTATTATGGCACATGCAACAACCTGTGCACTGTAGTCAGTACCGGGGATTTTGTATAGTATTAAAGCTCACGACACAGGCAATATTGAGTAACAATAAACATTTTACGTTGTTTTCAGAGACACAGCCCCGAAACCTGTATGTGCGATATTATCAGAAAACCCGGAGTAGCTCTCGTAAAGAGAAGATATCGCCCCACTGATAACTGAGTACAAATTAAATTGCAGTCTTTGTCAATTCCAATATTACTTAATTGTTGGTTGTATGTATGTATCTCGCGTTTCGTGGACTAAATAGAGTGGGCAATACATATACCATTACACTTTGATTTCCACTCACTTGCTCCCTAAATTTAAGCCTATCAATATAGCACGTTTTTCGCAGATTGTACCACCATTCAGATATGGTATTGAGGTCTTGGTTGCTTTTGTAAGACAACTTGTCGTCCATCTCTATAGAGAACTTGCCCAAAGCACTAGTGACATCTAGCGAGGTTCCTATGAGGTAAAGGCAGCCATTAAATGCTAAGTTTCACCGTTCCAGATTCCCCTCTAGAGCTTTTGCCAAATTCGCTAGTGACATCTAGCGAGAGTCGCAGGAACTAAACTCCACCTTTTGAGTCCACATTGCGCATTTCGTTGTTTCGAACATAGAAGACAAAACACCTGGCTTTAGTTGTCTTCTTCCCGACGGAGTGTCGTAAGAGTAGAAATCCTCGACATTGAAATGCTTGGAGCAGATTGAAGCATTATTGGTAACCTGTTACTTGAAAGCTTTGGTTTTAGATGTAAAGAAAGTAAATTATGTTTAGTTACTCTGAAAGATGTCCCAAAGTTCTGCCTTATACACGAAACAAATTTTTCCTGTAACTTTGGCTCCTTTGGTAATTGGTGAAATGTTATCTTCGGCTCTTGCTTTCCTTTGTTTGATCTTCCTGAGTGTTCTGTACATAAAGGAACACAACAGCTGGGCATTTTTTCAGGTTTTATTAAACCTAAGCTAAGTCAAGATTATCTACCAGCTGTCTTTTTGTTTTTTTACCTGAGTTACTTGTAAAAGCTGTAAGCAAAACCATTATTCACGGAAAACAGTTTGTTGTTTGTTTACCATAACTTAAATGTACTCGAAATTGGCGGATTTCGCCAACTCTTGCCGCGAGAGGCGTGATTTGGCAAAAGCTCTATCAACACGTTCTCGAAAGTCTAGGACAACTATCTCGTGTGGTAGGTTTGAAAGGCTTGGCACACGGCTCTGGTGTGCTTTTAGACGTTTCCAGCAGTTGAGTTAAGTTAGGTTAAGTTAAGTTAGGTTAATTAGGTTAGGTTAGGTTAAGTCAGGTTAGGTTAGTTTAAGTTAGTTTAGGTTAAGTTAAATTAAGTTAAATTAACCCAACCTAACTTAACCTAGCCTAACCTAACCTAACTTAACTTAACCTAACTTAACTCAACTGCTGGAAACGTCTAAAAGCACACCAGAGACGTGTGCCAAGCCTTTCAAACTACCACACAAGATAGGTGTGCTAGACTTTGGAGAACGTGTTGGCTCTATAGGTATAAGCGCCCGGGGCAAATGAAAAAAAGGCGCCCCCCTTAAAAAAAGTGAGACATCCGAACACAGCGTAGTACAGTAATCAAACTATTGATCGTCTTATGGACTTTGCGTATTGACCAATGACAGTGCTTATCCGTCGTTTTGACCAATCCTGTCGTTTCTAGACCACTACTACGCTTACGCAGGGTTTTCAACACAATAACCCTTCTAAACTCCCCAGTCAATTAAAGGAACAGGTCATTCAATTAAGTGGCGTTTAGTAGCGAAGCTAATCCCTCTACCTGGCAAAAAGGAGAAAACAAGAAAGCGCATGGCGAAAATGAAGCAAGAAATTTATTTGTCAAAAATATTTTTTCTCGTTTTCTTATTACTTCTCTTCTTTTCTTAATTCTTAAATACTTTTCTTCTTTTTCAAAAATAAATTTATTGCTTCATTTTGAAAATGAATATTTTTGACAAATACATTTCACATGTACGGTATTCTAAGCCACTGAAGCAATAATTACTGAAGAAATATAAAAAAGTATAACTAAATTCTAAGCTTGTTGAGATAAATACTCACATTGATACACAAATGCTGTTGAAAAATATTTCTACAATATATTACTGCCTCTAATATATTACTTCAGCAATATGCCTGTCCTTAAAATTGCTATCAGATCGTTACCATTTAAATACTATTCTCGTAATGAATTACTCATGAAATACTCTTTCATGTAGATTATACGGGGATTTTCGACCAACGTCCTCAATCTAAAGCATTTGACGTCATTATCCTTCGCAGGATTCTGCCGCTTGGGCAAACCTTTACTTTTAACGGTAAAACTTCACTTGCCTGTCAGAACTCGTGACACAAGATTTACTGGCTTATTTTCTACTTTTCTAGGTGTTGGCATGGCAGTATATGACGTACTTCATATGGCTGCAACAAATGAAAGGCAGTGAAATTGGACGGTCCACTATAAACCTTCATAGAAGTCTTTCAAAACCCAGCTCTTTTATATTACTTTACACATAATCCTCTTTAAACCAATTAAACTTAATTAAACATAAACATAAAGTCCCCTTAAACACTTACAATATTGCATGCATAAACCTTTTGATGCAATTATCGATTGTCACTGTAACAGCTAAGCAATTACTAGAAGTGTGACTATCGTATCTACTGTCTCACTTTTTGCTTCGAGCATGTCAGCAACAAATTACGCAAATTACGTCCTGGCTATTTGATACCAAAACATATGTTTAGCTTCTCTTTCGTATCTTCAAATGCACTTCGTCAATTACTAAATCCATTCATAAAGACCGCTTGCTGCAATTCACTGTTAAAACAGTAGGGTACTCAGTCCATTTCGGAAACCATTCTGACCAGAGCTCCCGAAAGAAATATAGCTTTCTCCTAGAAGAAATGGTCCAACTCGTGAAGCCGCAGGAGGACAGTTTGCTGTACACTTTGCGATGGTGGAATGATTTTTGTTTCGGTATGGGCCTACCGTTTAGTAATCCGAGTTACGGTTATGGAGTCAAGTTATTTACTTCCGTGTTTCTGTTTTGTGATCTAACGGTCGGTCTACTAATACTTACCGGGATATTTCCACAGCAACATATGTACATAGCGAGTACAACTGCTTTCAGAATTAGTAGTTTCGTGAACCGTCTCAGTCACTTCATCGTCATTAGCATATTGCATTCCGTAGTAATTTGGAATCTGCCAAAACTGCGCGAAACAATACAGGCACTAAACCAGCATATTAGTGTTGATTTTAAACTTCGCAAAAATCTAAAAACAGCTGTGGTGCTTATCATTGTCTACCTGGTCGTCACAGTAAGTTATTACTGAATTGTACGGAAAATAGTAAATATTTAACATTACATTTCTTAGCAAGCAATTTTGGTTCCTACAGTGGCCCTTACCGGCTTCATCATCTTCAATTTATCTCAATGGTTGAATTATCTTTTATGGACCATATGGGCTGCTTCGCTTATCTACCCAGAGGTGGTCAGCTACACTATTACTGTGCTCATTACTGCTCTAGGTTACCAGTTTACGTTGGTGAGGAACGCGATGGAGACTAAGGCGTTTGTGTCCTGGGAATAGCTTTCGGTACGCCATGTCTTACTCTGCAAACTGTCCGGAGAGTTACAGCAATGCTTTGATGTGATTCTACCCATCCTGATTGGTTGTACCCTGCTTAATTTATGCATCACAGTGTTCTACATGGTGGAAGCCATAATGGCGGCTGGTTTCACCTTTTTACATACTTTCATTCTCCTCCACTTTTCACTCATTTGCTGTATACGGTGTATTTGCCTCTGCACAGCCGCTGATTACTTAAGAAACCAGGTAAAAAGATTCAGAAAAACTTCAGAAATGCTGAAGAGACACCGCATAAATATTGTAAAAAATACTGCAGAAATACTACGGAGAAACTGCATAAACATTGTATAAAAACCGTCTAACTATCGTAAAATACTACAGAAACTGCAGAAATACTGAAAAAATATTGTAAAAATACTGCAGAAACTCGGTTATTTTTTCTAATTAGGCATTTTCGGTAGCGCTGAAATTGGCAGAAGCAGACTTGGAGTACTTGCACTCACCGCAGACGTTAAAAGTAAGAACTCAATCACCCTCACCTCAAATATTACTGCAGCTGAAGTTATATTACTGTATCTTGATAAAGATCATCCGAGGCTTTTCTTATAGCGTTCACAATCTGAAGCATTTGACGTCATTCTCGGTCGGAGGATTCTGTCGTTTAGGCAAACCTTTACTCCTGACGGTAAAAAAAAATTGCAGATTTTAGAAATATTAGCAGAATTACGGGCTTAAATTACTGTCATGTTTAGATGTTAGCTGTAGCAGCGTCGTATATGATATTACTGCGTCAAATGAGAGGCACGGAAAACGGATATTCAACTAACTCTACGCAGAAATCCGAACAATAAAACCTGGACACAATCTTCACCTTATTACTTCACCAATACCAAGAACTGCAGTCTTAAAATTCCTACGTTTTTTAACGCATTATTGAACTTATTTGTCTACCCAAATAAGCAGTAAGGTAGGCGAGCACTACACGGACTCTATAACCCAAAATTACGCGCCCGGGTTAAAGGGCAATAGCCACCAAAAAACAACTTTGTCTTACAAAAAGGAGTAAAAAATGTAGTTTCCAGTTTTATGTGTCTTTTTATCATACGCGAAAATAAAACTGAGATATTTCAGAACATAAGAAATCTAAAATTCAAATCGGGCATTTTT
>JAGJRO010000878.1:0-11521 GCA_022832285.1 Lepidurus apus apus | reverse complement strand
ACATGATGTCTCGGTCTCGTCTCGGTCTCGAAAAGTTTTGGACGGTCTCGGTCTCGTCTCGATCTCGAGAAGGTCGGTCTCGACAACAGCCCTGGTCGTGGGTAACAAAATAGAAACTTTGGGACGCAGAAATAGACTGTATCATCCATAACATCAGTAATACTATCACTGCCATTATGAGCTTTTTATTTCTTGTCTTTCGTAAGGGTCAAGAACTGCAATTTTAACTAAAAACTTAAAATCCAAAGGTATCTAAGAAGAAAACAAGAGTTGTAACGGGACCAACTTGACACTATAGTTGTCGCCTCGATGTCTGCCAAACCTCTAGCATGCTAAAACATGCTAAAGGTTTGGAACGCTGTCGGAAAGTGTTGAGAATATCTCTAAAAGTCAAATACATGAAATGCTTGCTTTGTTTTGTCTAGGAATATTGACTGCCTTAGTAATTATTGCTGCAGAAACCAGATTCAAACAAAACTAATTAGTACAATGCACACTCGATCTCACTTTCTTATACTTCGTCGCCTCCTACATTTGAACATTAATTTCTAGAGCATTTGTTTTTTGTTTAATTCATAATCTGTTTTTGTGGACTATTACCCATTTCTCCTTTCACAAGCCATTTCATGTATACCTGAATAGCAAATTATAATAGCAAAATAGAATTTCCCTCTAAAAGGATTTTGAAGAAAGGTAAAGGGCCACCAAAAAAACTTCGTCTTAAAAAAAGTACAAAAACTAGTTTCCGGTGATATGTTTCTTTTTATCATACGCGAAATAAGAGACCGACATATTAAGAAAAGAAGAAGTCTAAAATTCAAATTTGTCCTTTTTGCCATTGGCTCAGCTCACCTTGGTCACGTGGCCCTATGACGTAACATCGGTGAACCATACATCCTGGGCGCTCCATAGACCCTGTGTTTCTTGTGCAGAAAGTGTCAAAGTGAGATTCCTAAACGAATAAAGTGGCAGAAGACTCGGACGAAAGCGAGTATTTTGACATAAGCCACAATCTAGAGGATGAAGGGACGGACTTCGATAAGTGTTTTTGCATCCCTGAAGAGTGCTCAGCCCTACAAGTTTCAGCACACAGAAGAAGCGGGAGTTTTCCAAAGCGGCTGAAATATCGACAATGGGAGAGCCAATTGTAACTGAAGATTCGAGAAAGTCTTTTAGAATAGCTAGAGTAGCTTTTTAGAAGAGCTAAAAATCTTTACGAAAGCTAATCCCCTCGGTTTTGATCGAATGAAGTCAACAAACAATACGTAGGATCAGTTCTATAGAATTGTGGCATGAATGAACTCTTGAACGTGTACTTATGTGACAATAGGGGTTGCATACACACGCTAGTCTATTGCTTTGTGTTTTTAGAGTTGGAATGTAAGACAATAACTTGTATATTCCGAACTATAATTTCAAATAGAAATTGACGCTTGTATTCGTTGAAACTATGCTCTTGACATCGATAAAAGACTAGAAAAACGACATGGTACAAGGACTTTCCTTCATAAAGAAGTTGAATTCAAAATCAAAAGTTATTGCGGTAGAATAGTACTGTACGCTCGTTCAATTGTATCGGCAGTAAGGGTGGCAACTTATTCTCCATTCTCTATTGTTAGAGTCGTGTGATGGTGCTAATAATAAAGATGATCTCAATGTGTTTTAGAACTGCTAAAAGAACTCTTTCTAAGTATTTTTTCTAAAGTTCAATATGATTTGAAGGCTAGTTACCGTTTCTCAAGAGACTTTTTTTTAATTTTTAAAATTGCCCTCGGCGTCTACCCTAAAGCATGGAAAAGAGCAAAATTTGTCCCACTTCAAAAGCCTGGAAAACCGAACTATGAGTGTATCAAGAGCTTTCGCCCCAACTCCCTTCTAACAGGTGCCCTACCAACGACCCCTACCGTAGCCTTGGAAGTGGAGACGGTATTACTACGTTTCGACCTGGCTTTCTAGAAAACAATGCTCAAGCATTATGCCTCGAGAAATTGGTGGAAATGGTCTACCCCTAGAGAGAGACGAAAGCGCAACTGGGACACCACGTACTCAGGGAGAGCAAGGCAGCTCGCGGTACAAGTCTGGCCAACCCCGCCGGAAACGGTTAAGGTAGCCCTCAATATGATCGACGGATCACTCACTAATGGACTAATGGAAAGATCACTGGATGCCATGCACGAGTCGATTACAGGATTTGTTATACGGCCCGGCAAATCGGGATTCACGCAAGTAAATCTTCCCAGAATTATTATTAAAAAAATAATACAACTGCGAGCAACGCATTTCCCCACCAAGAACTATCTCAAACGCATTGTGAAAACGGATTCTGACCACTCCACCTACCAAGAACAATCCAGACAAGACCGTCCACATCTCATCTTTCATTGCCGAAAGCTCAACACAGAAAGAAGGCTAAACAAATTAAAGATTCATTTCAACGCTCACGAAGTCCTTAACGCGAGAAAAAGCCACTCTGCCATAGTCACCTTCTTCAAGCATGCGGTTGAAGCTTGCAAATAGTGAACTGTACAGTAGGTACTATAACATAGCTATGTGATAAATGCCGGCAGAATATTGTCATATCCAACTGGAGAAGTAGACACAAGGACAACTCGGCAGAAGGACTCCGTTGGTTAAGCGCCCAACGAGTTTAAAAGGTGCTTAAGGTGAATTAAAAATAATACGTCACAAGGACGACGCGGACCCCGACAGAAAGACGCCTGGCCCTGATATTAAGACGACAATATTTGCCAGCACTACGGGCTAATATGTCTATGTAAGAAATATTAAGCTCAACCAGCTTAGCAATCTGAACGACCTTAAAAAAAAAGTCGCTTGTTATCATACAATATCCAGTGCAAGTTTGCAGTGCAAATTTCTTTTACTGTATAAACGATAGTATAAAAATACAAGATGAAGATGCAGTACGGATAACGATCCTTTGTAGCCTTAAAAACTAACAATAATTCCAAAGCGAAAGGCACGTAGTAAATTGGTATATACATTTAGCTCGAGTGACGGGCCCATACGCTACTCGGAAAAATACTTCATTAAACCACACATGTGCATTGTTACAGAGCCATGTGTACTAAACAAAATATGAAGAGCGATTATAATTCGACAAACTTTAAACTTGACAAACGTGGCAAACTGGCAGGCAATACCAAAATTACCTTCGGAGCCGTGGGGACGATGATTTTTGCGTGTGCAACCTGGCGGTGGGGCAACGCGTTATTGCACGTACTCGTAGGCCTTCTAACTACCAATACTGAGACCTATAATTCATTTTTCAATAGATCGTTTTCTTGTTTCGTTTAACTCTAGGCCCTTGACAATTGGTGCAAAATAAATAAATTTCAAGGCTAGCATGACGAATTAGCGCATTGACATCCAGGGCATTTGTTCCCTAACGTTAGTATTACTAGCTTTGAAAACATTAAAATTAATTTCCTAATTAATTCCGTAAATACTATCAACGCAGCTTGAGTCATCTCAAAAAGTCAGGAATTATATTTAACTGGTTTGTGCCTGTATGAAGAACCTGTCTATAAAGTTCAAAGTCTACAATCATCGTAAAGACGGAAACTATTTTTGGAATGGGTTTTCATGGAAAGATAAAAAAAAAATTGCTTATAATTTCATTGAGATTTAAAGGTTTTCTTCCCGACAGTCCACCGTATTCTTTTGTGCTACATGCAAGTTACATTATAATTTTACGTCTTTTAGTTATGGAAGCGTGTTTAGAGAAACATTTCTAAAACATGCGAGGATAGAAAAACCACTAAATGCTTTGTGCATCGCTGCTTCTTTAAAGGGGCCCTTAATTATATCTATAGATATACTGTAATCTATGAAGGCGTTTTCATCTTTCTTGAACGACTAGTAAGCAAAATCATTTTGGTTATACAGTGGTGCCTCGCATGACGAAAGTAATCCGTTCCAGGACGGCGTTCGTTATGCGAATCGTTCGTTATGTGGGACACCGTTTCCCATAGGTTACTATGGGAATAATTTTGATTATCGAGGCCAGTCCAAAATCACGAAAAATCGTAATTTTGCATTATGACACTGTGTATGCCACTTCTTTTCTTAAACCTACGAAACCAGCCCCTACTGGCTTTGAAATCTTCTTCCTGTTCTAAAGCTTGTGAGCTTGTTCCTGGAGTGGATCTTTTAAGCTCTTCATAAATGACCCTAGCTTTCTCACAAATTAGTTCCTGCTTGGTTAGATCTCCTTTCATTTGCCTTTCATTAATCGAAACGAACAGCAACCTCTCCATTTCATCACTAATCAATTTTCTGTGCACCTGTGAACAAACTCTTGAGACTCCCTTAGCCACCTTAGCTTGCATGATTGATTCTCTATTGGTTAAAATTGTTCCTGCTCCTGAGTCTTTTTTGTCTACGGTTTCTTGCTTCATTTGAATAGTGAGTGCTTTTCTACTCTTCCCATTAACGGTCTTCTTGGGGTGCCATTTTGACAACACTAAGAAAAGCACTAAACTTTCCACAAATTTCAAATGTAAAAAAAAAAAACAGCGCGCGTACGGTTCATAATGCGGGACCGCGTTCGTTATACGGAATATTTTCCAGCCTGAGCGCGCGTTCGTAATGCGGAACGTTCGTTTTGCGAGGCAGCACTTTACTTACATCTTTGACGGTCGCTTCGGTTGCTTCCATGTACTGCATGGGAAAAAAATTATGGAAATCCTTAATCCGTCAGGTTGAAAAAATTATATACAAACTTAAATAAATAAATACTGAAGTAAAGGACCAGACCCATAATTATAAAAAAATACAAATGGATATAAACAATGTGAGAAGATTCGAAATAATTTCTCCTGGTAATTACAAAATTACTCATAGATCTTTAATTTAAAATTGTTTCGCTGTCAGTTATGCATTTGATTATGGTGTGAGGCGATCCATGCGTATACAAAATTTACACAACCATTAACTTCATCCTTCAATTACAAAAAAAATTAGTATACGTGAAGCAGCACGTTACTATATAAAATCATTCCAGTGCGTATGTTCAGGGACCAGAAGTAATTCGTACTTCGAACTTGAAACACGTACACTTTTAGGCAAAGTTACAATTGTTCAAAAGACAATGTACTTCAGACCAACTTTAATATTGCTGTTCGCTCTTATGCCAATTTTGGCATTCGCTGCTCCTAGTAGCGAAGGTCAGAAATGGTCAGCGTTTAAGGTAAGTTCTTCCTTTGACTATTTTACCATCAATTTTGTTTAGCGTATCTAAACTAATTGTGTGTTCATTGTTTTAAAGGCGAAATACAAAAGAAACTATGCAAACAAAGAAGAGGAATCCAGACGTCAGAAAACCTTCCTATCCCGTGCAAGCCAAATCGATGCGCACAATCTCGAACACAAGAAAGGCTTACAATCATTCACAATGGAAATAAATCAATTTGCTGATAGGGTAATGTTAGAATTTGCAATATAATTTAAACTGATTCTTTGAAAATGTAGACTGACGCAGAATTGAAAATGTTACTGGGAACAGTACAGCCAAGTAAAATTCAAGCCCGTAGCGATACCCGCGATCAAACCTTGGAATCTACAGAAATTCCTGTTGTTCGCCTATCAGTACCAGTTCAAACAATAGTAATTTTATTCGTGTCATTTAAACCATCGCATTAATCTGGGCTGTCTTAGGTCGACTTACGCACGCACAAATGCATGCCTCGTATTAAAGACCAAGGAACTTGTGGTATGTACGAAAAATATAATGACAAAATTTAATCTTTTTCGATGAACTTAATCACAAATTAAAGTTAATTTTCAATTTATAGTTTCGTGTTGGGCTTTCGCTGCAATAAATTTAGTTGAGGTAAAAACTTACCATTTTTCATAAAAACTAACGATTCCTTCCATGTATTTCATGTATTTCTATTAGTTCGATAACTGCCTGAAAAGAGGTCTCACCTCGCCAGTTATTCTAAGGTGTACTACAACTCTGATCAAAGAAATTACATTTTATCATTCGACAAACTACAGATTTTAATTTAATATTTGAAACCGTCTTAATGGCATGCCATTTCATAGTGAACAAAACCTCGTCGACTGCACTTATAAGACAGATGGCTGCGGTGGCGGTTTCTACGCAGATGCATGGGACAACGCCAACAATACTGCAAACAATGCCTCGTACCCTTACACTTCCGGAAAAACTGGAAAATGGGTAAGTAAAGCAATACGTAGATATACCAGGGTGGCTGTGGTACACTGACCGTTTCAACATTTAATTTCACTTAGAATGGTAAGTGTAAATTCGCCCCTGCTAATGTTGTTGCAAAAGTCAGTACTTACAAATCCCTTACAAATGAATCGGGCATTGAACTTGCTCTAAACAATTCGGAACCAGTAGCAGTAGCGATCCAAGTCGTAGGCAATAAGTTCTTCTATTACAAGTAAGTCTCACGAAAGTGTTCTAAGGATACGTAAAACCTTGGCTCTTGTTATTTCCAGGAGTGGCATTTACAACGATACCGTGGCCTGTAATACTTCCGTTATCGGTACGAGCATTAATCATGCCGTAACCTTGGTCGGTTATAATAACATCAACAAGCCTCCCTACTGGATTTTGCGTAACAGTTGGGACAAAACATGGGGCATGTCCGGCTATATGTATTTCCAGAAAAACACCAATCTTTGCAATGTTGGAAGATGTCCCTACGGTGCCGTTACCCTGAAATAAGACCTTTTCCTAAAAAAAAAAAAAGCTCGTGCGTGTAACTTTTACATTTTATTCTTGGTTTGAGAGATTCTTTCCTACCCTTATCTGTATTTTACTTTTCGCCACGGGAATGGAATATAATAATTAGCAAGCATTGGAACGTCCCTTATCAATCAGAATATTTTTAAAGCGCCAAACACTTTCTGAAAGTTTATGCGAAATTACTGCCTGAACAGAATTTAAAAAGGAGAAACAAGCCATAAAAGCTAGATTCACAAGCCATTTGCAAGCGTTCCCCAAATAATGTCCACCTAGCGGACTCCCATGCTATTACCATGCCCAGGCTTTTACAGGCTCAATACAGATGATCAAATACACTATTGATTGGCCATGGCTATACTGGGGTGCGTGAGTATTAAAGGGGGAGTCAGGTGCAAAAAAATAAAATATTATGTTATAGAGGAGACCAAAAGAAATGTTCTGGCTGAAGAACCCCTATGTCAGTTATGAATATTAACCGAGTAATTAATTATTTAGCGGTTTAAGCTCCGCCCCTTTCCCCCACTTTTCAAATTTTCCTATCCTTATAACATTGGGGAACAGTTGGCCGGAGGCCTAGCGACTTTGCCAATGAGCGCATTCAAAATCGATCCCAGATCTCATAGGGTCCATACCGTGACCTTTCTTTTGAATGCTCAAAAAAGTCTGTAAGTGCTTTGGTTAATTTACAAGCTCAATCACAATAAAACGACGTTTTCTTCGCGCCATCACGCGTTTGCCGGCCTGCCGGGCCGAGATCCGCGCCTGGGAGCCTTTGGGCAAGTTTCGGGTCGGCTTCGCAGTCGAGAGCCCTTCCCCTGGCAATGGGACCGAACGCGGTGGTTACCACTATGTGGGTAACGCTTCCTACATGGCGTTCAGCGGAGCCCGCAAGTCACGGCGCGAAGAAAAAGTCATCTTTTTGTGATTGAGCTTGTAAATTAACCAAAGCACCTACAGACTTGCATGCTAATTTCTGCCAAAGAACCTTTCGTTTTCTCTGACATTACTTTAACGTGAAATTTCAACTACTAAATCTTAGCCGATCTAAATGCTTTAGTCCAGTTTATTTCAGTGTAGATAATACAAGGACAATTATTTTACGTTTTCAGGATTAGTTGTATCATTCTGAAGTGCAAGTTTCCAGTGCAAACTTTATGTTATTGTATCAGTGATAACATAATGACACAATCTACGGTGACGGAACTTTTCCAAGATTAGTTATATAATGGCAAGATTCACTGATAGCGTTCTTTACTTTTTAAGCAACGACAAGGTTTCCATAGGGAAATGTTTCAATGTTGCAAAGATTAATACCTTTTTGAATATACATGTAACCATTCATGCCCCATTGTCCCCAGCTGTTACGTAGAATCCAGTAAGGAGTGCTACTGGTCGAATTGTAGCCAACCAGAGTTACTGCATGGTTAATGGAACTTCCGATAGTAGAAGTATTACAGGCCACCGTATCGGCATATATACCACCACTGTGGATGCAAATATTGGTAGTTTTCCTATTTTGTAATTGTATAAGGAACGTTATTTCATTTACCTGTAGTAGAAAAAATGATTCCCCACAACTTGTAAAGCTATGGCCACAGGCTGCAAATTGGCTAAAGAAGTTTCGATGCCGGCTTCGTTGACCAGGGAAGTGAACGATCTCGTGGAAGTAAGCGCAGTGGTAGTAGCGGTAAACTTACATTTCTGACCCTATAGAAAACACAAAATAAGTCAGAAATATCTTGTTCCCCTAAGTACGAATGCTTCAGTAACATACAACTCGCCCTAGATGGACTTGCCTTCGCAAGGGACCCGGATACATACGGATAAGAGGCAGCGCTAACAATATTTTTGGTACCTTCCCATGCAGTCGTATAAAAGCCCCCTTTGCAGCCATCGCTACCTCCGGCATAAGTGCAATCGAGGACATTTTGTTCACCAATATAAGGACAATAGAAAACATGCTTTAATTGGTTTTTAACCCACCAAGAATTTTTTTAAACAAACCTGAGTAATGTAGGAGTGCTTAAACCACGATTCTTACAATAAGCGTACTAAACAATCAAGGTTATAAATCTCTAATTGTATATGATATCTGCTATCTTTACCTCCATTATGTGAACAGCAGCAAAAGCCCAACAGGAACCTGCGATTGATTTTAATAAATGATTATAAGACTCCTTTTAGATCTTTTTTAATGCATACCGCAGTTTTGTTGATCTTTAATCGGACTCATGCAAGAATCCGAGCGCAAATCGACCTAATAATACCAGTTAGATATGACGGCAAAATAAAGGCTAATGAAACGGTATATTACTGTTGCTGGAAGTTTGCGATTGAGAGGAACTTCGCCTTCAACAACCAAGTTTTTGTCCCCAAAACCCGGATAAGTCATTTTTGCCAATAACGACCTTAATTCATTGTCAGTCTTTTTTAAAATAGTTTGAAAAAATGAAAGTTATTGGTTTTGATTAATTCTATTTTTATAAGTATACTTTGTCAGCAAATTTGTTAACTGCCATAGTGTAGGACTGCTTGCCTTCGGAGTGTTCATTGTTGTGTTGCTCGATCATGTTCACGCGTTCTTCGAATACGTTACGACGTGTTGCTTCCTCGGATGGGCTACTGTATCCCTTGTCATAGTTAGCCTATCAAAGACAGGTTAATATGTTAATACGTTTATGTATAAAGGCGATAGGTTACTCATAAACAGCCGTTAAACAAACAAAAAATAACTCACCTTGAATTCTTCCCATGCCCGATCTCGTTTAGGATCGGCAAGTATGACAAGCGGAAAGGCCATCAGAAGGATAAGTGCGGCTCGTGTGCGACACATTGCGATATGCGGGGCAAAAAATTCTTGTTTTGAGAGAGTTCAAGTTGTTTCTACGAGTTTTGAATTATGTGTGCCCTGGATGCTGTGGTGGAATGCCGCCTTATATACGGCTTGCGCATTCTCTTACTTTTAAATTTGTGACCAACTGCAACACAGCTGTATAGGATAAAGAGCTGCTATTAATAAAGATACAGTATAGCAGATAATGATCCTTTGTAGCCTTTAAAACTAAAAGAATATTCACTGTAAAAGACATACGTGGATGTTCAACTGAGACTAAAAAGTTAAATTGCTATACACTTAGGCCCAATGACGAACCCAATAAATGTATCTCGGAAAAATACTTCATTATACCACATGTGTTTGTATTTTTAGAGTGCTATGTCAACTAAACATAACACGAAGAGTGCTTATAATTCGAAGCCGAAAGCGAGCCAACCGTTTTTTTTCTAGTCGACTTACAAGTTTAATATGTAGCATATGTTTTTCCCTTAAAATGTAGTGTAGATAAGTGCTTCAGGCTTCAAAGAATCTCACTCTCTGTATAACTATGATTGTATCAGAACTTGTCAACGTGTACAGTCAGCTTCCTATACTCATACTACCATTTGGACAAGTGTTATTATTCGTTTGTATTTTGCTTCGTTATCAAAAGTTTAATATTAAAAATATAAACACAGAAATTTTGGTGGCATTGTACTGCAGAAATTTTTAAAATTGCAAGATTTTTACTATATTTATTGGATATTTATTTATTTGTTTATATTTCTTTGATTAGTTATTTACTATATTTAAAGGGTAATGCAATTTTACAAGTAATATTTTAGAATTACTAATGAGCTACTAAGAATCCATCTACAACAAAGAACTGAAGCCATCTAAAATATTATATTGTAATTTGGCGAATTCCAATAATGACATGAGCTAATCTGCATCGGAATCGAGTCTAAAGTATTTACGCTAAGATAAGGATTACTACTCATGTTGTGTATTTTTTGGTAGTCTGAGATTCTATTCAAAGATATTTATAAATAACATAATAAAACAATTTGTCAAATCGGAGTGGGGAAAATGTGGAACCTGTTTTCAAGAGCGAAAACAAACCAAAAAAACAAACGGATGCAATCAATGGGGAATTCTATTCTCACGCAGATGTCTTGAATACCCAAACATGGTAACAGTTCGACGGGCTACAAAAATGTGGGTTAGGATGCTCATTAATGTTATCAGAAGGTTGGGAACGTCGGTTGAATCTTGCCCTCTGGGGACTTTTTTATTATTATTTCTTGTTGCCCAGTTTTGACCCAAAGCCTCCAGTCAAGATCTGTCCAATGGGGATGCTGTTTTTTTATTAATGGCCATCCAGTATAACAACGCTAGGATTACAAGGGTGAAAAATATAATGAGACTGCCAGTTGGGTCGCCTCTCTTCTAGCTTAGTAGGTTAAGAACATCCAATTTTCATAACTGGGGAAGAATATATATAAAAAAAAGAAAGTGCGGTTTAAGGCGACCAGACATTTTGTGTGACCCTCGTAGCTCTTTTCCCCAACCACACTCGTTCCCCGTCCCCAACATGTAAATGTAAAATTTTCTTTTCTTGCAGCTAAGCTGACAGGCCAAAAAACAAATACAAGTGGAACCCACTTAATTGCAACTCGGATAGCGACAAGACCCGCCTAATCACAAGCAAATCTCAAGGCCCGTTTTACTCCCATTTAACGCAATGGAGACGAACCTCGGATTAGGCCAACTCGGTTAATGACAGATCTCGCATATCAACAAGTTTTTTTTCTTCCCCACAGGATATATTACAATCTAATGTAGATCCGTTTAATCGCAACCAGCTAAGAACATGCATAACTAAAAATAAGTGCCCGGCAAATTCCTAGAAAAGCTTCCTGGGCTTCTTGTTTAGAGCCATGTCATAAGAAGAATAAGCCTTTCAC
>JAGJRO010000880.1:0-11530 GCA_022832285.1 Lepidurus apus apus | reverse complement strand
TTTCAGGGAACTAGCCTGCAGCTTCGAAAAGTGGTAACAAAAGGCCCATAAGGAAGGGGCTCCATGTTCCCTCTATATATATATTTACTCTAAGGCCAGTTTGAGCCAGAGGAACCACGAACTTACCGAACACAAACCGTGAACTACGAACACGAACCGCGAACACGAACAGGTCAGCCTGTAATGTTTCATACGGACTCTACGTCGCAACTCTCGTGGCGGGAAAATGCCAAAAATTCGCAAGTCAATAACTCGGGAACGACTAGTCAGAAAAACTTGAAACTTATTTTCTCGTTCTTAGAATAATGTGTACAATAAGAATCCATCCAAATATCAATACGCTATGTTGTTGTCTATTGCCCTTTAACCATGACAGAAAAGTTGCGATAGACTATATACAAAGGGACTCTTCGTTGTCTGATTTTCAAAATATTTAGTCTGGCTCCGTTTGTCGTTTTCACACACCTTTTTTCTCTAAATATTTAAGCAGTTACGGAACTGCGAATTGAAATAATGAGCTTGGATTGCCCGTCAAGCCTTCCGTAAGGCACTCGTACTGTACGTGAATTGTTGTCTCTGTACTATTCTGCATCTTGACCAGGCCTCCAGGGGTAGAGAGTGGTGTCGCAATAGAATGAGTTAGTCATGGTTTCCGGTTGCCCCGTTTGAAGCAGTGAAGGAAAGTTTAAACGAGCTTGGACAGTCCAAACACGATGTTCTTCTTCAGGGTCGTAATGCTGTATTATATTTCTAAGCATCAAAATGGGCTTGGCTTGCTTCCTGTAAACCGGTACGTTCCTTTTTCTATGGAATAAACCGTGCTGCTGGCTTCATTCTGCAACACAGTCATCATACAAATGGCCCATAGTTAATTATGACATGTAGTACTAGAGGCCACCAAAAATGGTAACCCAGCAAACTGACTTGGATAAGGCCAGAGGCACATAGACATAGAGACGACTTGACAGTAGGACTACAAGCCGGGACAAATTGACAAATTGGTTCATTGAAAGATTATAGAACCGGAGTCCTTTTGTCGAGCCGTCCCTATGTCGCCTCGCCAGGCCGGACTTACAGCGTTACTCCGGCCTGCTTCCACTTCTCCAACCCGGTACGTTCCTTATTTCTTAGGGAATAAACAATATTGCTGGCATCACCACCACCTTCGTCATACAATTCACCACACAGTTCATAAACATTCAATGTTCCATAGTTCATTAAGACATGCAGTACCGTAGTATGCTTCTAATGTAATTCTTATTTCTTACAATGTTCTTCGTTGTTACAAAACAAAGATGAAAATCGTCAAGAAACAGAAACTGGCGACAATGAGTCATCTGTCGAGGTGAAGCATCTTTGGCAAAACAATCTCGGAATATATATTGCAGAAATTCACTAATTAGAGAGTGATAAATAATGTATTGAACAACCCACAGTACAATAGCAAGTAGGTTTACACCGTAGAATAACAAGGGCATCTTCCAATGTAAGGGTTTTAGAACGGCTTTCTCGGTCTCAAGAGAACGTGGCAGTTACGGAGCATTGGAGCCGATGTCAATGCAAGCACATTTGGTGTGATTGGTAAAGGTGAAGGCTTGGAAGGCTGAATTCTCTTTTGGTCGCTTTGCGCTAAACACGACCTCTACCGTTTTCTCCTTGGAAGGCTTGCATTGATATCGATCGTTTCCGCTGCAGCAACCACCGGTTGAATCGCACAAGTGAAGCACAGCTGCGGGAGGATAGTAAGCGACGTTTGAATCTGCATCGGGATGATCCGCTTAGAAAACAACGAAAAGAAGTTGGTATTAGAATAGACTTTGTTGCAGTCGTTTAAGCTTCAAGGTAACAGGCTAATTAATTTTAGATTTATTTTTATTGAATATCTCAAAGATTTGAAGGTATGCCTTTAGCTAACTAGACGTGTTTTTGGATTGGTGCCAAAGAAAGCATTTTCCAATTAGTTATGATAAAAATGAGAGAATGGAAAATACCTTTTATTTTGTGTTGATATTAGCTGTATTTAACTGTCAAAGTGAGCTTGTTTGTTCATATTTATAATTTGTAGCAATTATATAATTGCAATTAAATACACACGAATATAGACTGTTGACGGTCTGAAATGTAATGTAAGACGAGAAGTAAGTTAAAGGAGCGGGAAATACAGCTGCTATTCATTATTAGTTTTTTTTCCAAGAATAAAAACACATGGGAACGGCTAAATTAAACCCAAGGTTTAACTTTAAGATTTACATTTAGTATATACCCTATACTTACATATGTAAGCTAGGCGAATTTTAGGCTCACATTTGCCTTCTCTTCGCAGAATCTGCTCGTGGAGCCGGAACTTTTTGTTTTGTTCTCTTTTCGTGAGTCGATTATTTCCCTTAGTAGCGTTAACCTCCATCTGGTTCGCCACATTGAGCATCACAACGCAAACTAAAAGCGCGGATTTCAGACCCATTATTTGTTTGCTACGGAAATATTGACTTTTCTAAACACTCGATTATGACTCCAAACTGATGCACCTGAATAACTTGGTATAAGTGAACCAGTTTGGCGTCCAGTATACACTGCACGTGCTGTGCGACTGATGGTTGGCGGTCGAATGGGGATCTTGATGGTAACGCAGCCAATTCTAGCTTTTATGTGCAATCCTGTCTGACTCGTATATGCAGATTTCGTCTCCGACTCTCGCTAGACTCTCTCTAGGGAGACCAGGCAACTAGTTGTGTTTGACGTCAGTCTGTAAGTGTAACAATTATATTGTCTGCGAAAGAATATAAGGTAAAGCAAGGATTAGCATATGTTTACTTGGAAGATAATTGTAAATAAGTATGGCTGAAAAGTTAGTTTTATTCGCTGAAGAAACTTAAAAAATTCCATGAAGGAATTCAAAAGTTAAACACTTCCTTTCAATTATAACAAAAAAACTTACCTAACAAATTAAAAACGTGAAAATTACAAAACTAAGGTTTGGTAAACAAGAATTGGTGACCACATTTTTAGAGTCCAGTTGCCCTACAACCTGTTGGGGAAGTCCCCGCTCCCAATAGAAGGCGGCCATGCCGAAGAAGCGCCACAAGTCCGGTCAAAGGACTCGCACTGAACTCGGTCCTTCATTTTTCTTTGTTGATCGCTTGCAAAAAGGCTTTAGCCGGAGAAACGCTACAAGTCCGGTGTGGCCAAAGTCGAGTTTTCCTGCGTTATCTCTTTCTTTTGAATCCTTCATTGAAGACAAAGACCAGAGCTGGACAGTGAAAATATCGAAATACAAACGCAAAGTTTTTCAAAAACGATTCTTCTCATATATTAGCAAATTTTATGAAAGTTCAGGAAATGCGTTTACAATATTGGTATCCCAACAAAAGCTTCATGAAAATGATAATTGAGCACATATATGATTATTCCTAAATCTAACTACTACAAGATAGAATTATCATCTCGTCTTCACTTACAGTTGCAATTCCTGAGTATTTCTTCAGCTCACACTTTTGATTTGAGGGAGTTTTCAAATAGGAACAATGTGACTGATTACAAGGCAATACATATTATTAGAGAATTCCGACTAGAGATCTTCGAAGGTGCAGATTTTTTTAAAGTTGGCCATATTTCAATCGTCGTTAGCGTCATTGTGAAGCTCTCAATTTTTGTTTCGAAGGCTACGTATATTCGTTGGTGCTTTCTTTAGCGGAGTACGTTAAGAAGCTGCGGGAATTCTCTATGCCTTTTATCTCGGACGTTCGCCGCCGTCCATGCAAGCACATTGCGTGTGATTGGTGAAGGTGAAGGTTTGGAAGCCGGTGTGTTTATAGCCGAGTCGTTTGGTAATAAACACTATCTCGACCTCCTCTTCTCCGTCAGGCTGGCATCGATGGCGAGCACTTTCATAGCAACAACCACCAGTGGGTTCACACACATGGAGTACTGCGGCGGGAGGGAAATATTCGATTCCTGATTCGGCGTCTGGGTGATCCGCTATAATTCAAAGCGAAACAAAAATAACATAATTATAAGCCAATTGCAACAAATATCGTCATTATAGCGCAAATTTTGGAATTATTGTAATGTAAAGCGTTGTAAACACTGTACTCAAAGATACAGATGACATAAGTAAATACTTACAGATATAGGAGAGGCGAATCTTAGGCTCACATCGTCCTTCCCTTCTGAGTAACTGTTCGTTCAATCGGTATCGTTCGAACAATTCCTTATTTCGAATTCTGAGGCTTTTGGCGTTCACTTCCATTTCGTAAACGGTACTGATAATAAGGCAGACAAATAGTACAAATTTCTGAGAATGCATCTTGGCGAATGGAATGATAGAACTCGGTGTTGAATTACTGATTTACGGTTGCACTTTGATCCTTTCTCTGCTTGGAATAAACGTGATGTTGTGCGCCTGCTTGTTCACGCTTGAATGCTGGTTCTCTCGGGCAATCACGCTATATTTATACGTAAGAAACCCCAAGTCCGCCGTTACAACTGGCGCTGTAGAGTATGACGTCCGGTCGGACTACAAAACGGGAAAGATCCCTTTGAATCAGCATGCAAGGACTTGGGGGACCCCCGATCTAAAAGCCCTCGGGTTGTAAAACATATAGGAAGCCTGGCGTTTAACCGCGTTAAATGGGTAGAAAAAAAGGAACGGAAAGAGTTAGGATGACGTCAACGTCAAAGAAATATGCTGTAGATAGACGAAACCTGATTTCTGTTAGAAACGTGTTCGTATTTTAGAATGGAAGTTTGCAAAATAGTTTTCGGGGAAATCCTAATTGGAGGGCCGGAAAGCGTTCGGTTGATGTCAATGTCTGGTTTAAAAAGGGGGAAAAAAAGCAAGTATGATGACAATGTACTGGGACCATAACCTATATTCAGGCAAAAGCTACATGTAAAATAAGACTCAATTAGTATTAGAATATTACATAATTTTAATATTGAAATAATTCTTATTAATACTATTATTTATTACTATTAAAATTATGACTGGTAAGCAAACTGTGTGTTAGTGGTGAAGGCCTGCGTTACTCCGGCCTGCTTCGCAAATACGCAACAGTGAAAACTATGCGTTGTTTCGCATCATATTATATAATTCCAAGACTTCATCAAAGAAAAAGCTAACCGATGTTCTCTATAAGTTTAGGCTGGGACTCACTGTCTTTCTGCGGCATGCGTGACAGTGGTAACAACGACGCCAGAATGAATTATTTAACGCGATTGCATGTTTTGCCCACCTCGGACCTGTGCCACGAACCCGGCTTTTGGTCTTGTTGAAAAGTCATGAAAAAAAATCGATTTCCTCTTAACACTTCTACTTAGCTTTTGAGTTATGTTTATAATTCCTATTTCTCACAACATTCTTCGTCACTATAAAATAAAATTGAAATTCTTCAAGAAACAAACAGGCGACAATGAGTCGTAAAACAAGCCATTTCGGAATTATACATTGCAAAAAAATCACGAATTAGAAATTAATAAATAATGTATTAAACAACCTTTCAAGATTTCACAACATATTCGACTACATCCAAGTAGGCATGCAAAGATTCCTACACATTGCAATTGGGGTTCAACTCAACTTCCTTTTGTACCCCATCACTAATCTGATATTTACAAGTAGACTAATGGGTCTATTTACGATATAAATAGACTATAGAGAACAGCTGCCTCTTGATCTTTGCTTTCGTTTTCAAGTTAATACGGCAACTTGTATATCAAAGAACTATAAATGGATTAGAACACTGAGAGCAGGTAGAAAATAAATACATCGAAAAATACAACACAAAATGCGACTAGAGATTTGCGATCGATATCGGACAGTTTCACAAGTTCGAGACTATACTATCATGCACACTTTGACAAGCCCTCGCTAGGTGTCGTTTCCTGTAGTGAGTTTTGGAATGGCCCCTGTTTTGGCTTCAAGTCAAGGCACGTACTCATTTAGCCAAGTACGGTGCCTCTTCATCTTCATGAGAGCAAACAACGGTAGAAAGGCGAGGAGCAGCCATTAACTCAATTAGGTGATGATGATGTTACAGGAACGCTTTCGGTTTCATTTATCTTGGGAGCTCGCCGATGTCCATGCAAGCACATCGGGTGTGATTGTGGAAGGTGAAGGCTTTGAATTTGGCTTGTCGCTCTCCAAATGGCCGTGCGCTAAACACGACCTCCACGTTCTCTTCCTCGGTGGGTTTGCATTGATACCGAGCGTTTTCGAAGCAGCAACTACCGGTTGAATCGCACAAGTGAAGCACAGCTGCGGGAGGATCGTAAACGACGCCCGGATCTGCATCGGGATGATCCGCTATTTTAAAAGAAACAACGAAAAGTTGTTTGAATTATTATAAATTTTGTCTTCTATCGTTTTAAACTTCATTTAATTGATTTTCGACTTATTTTTATAAAATATCTTAAAGACTTGAAGGCATCCAATACACCCTTTAGCTAATACACATGTTTTTGGATTTGTGTCTATGAGAGACGTATTTTTTAATTAGTTAAGGTAAAACTGAATGAATTGAAAACACCTTTTTTTTAATTAAAAGATTAAAATCACACATGCCAGCAAGAAAACGGCTAAATTAAATCAAAGGTTTGAGGATCTGAAAATACTTACATAAATAAGCTAGCCGAATTTTAGGCTCGCAAGTGCCTTCCTTTATTAGAAGCTTTCGGTGGCGCATGAACTTTGCGTTTTGTTCTCTTTTCGTTTCTAGAAGGGTTCCATTAGTAGCTTGAGCCTCCAACAGGTTCGCCACACTGATCACAACGTAAACTAAAAGCACGGATTTGAGCTCCATTATATTTTTGCTATCAAAATATCGACGCTTTCTTAGCAGTAAATTCTGACTCCAAACTGATGGACGTGAGTCAATTGGTACAAGGGAGTAGGGAACAAGTTATACACTGGAGGTGCATGGTTAGCGATTGAATGGGTATCCTTGATGCCAAGACTCGCTTTATATACTGTCTGTCTTCTTACTCGTATAGGTTTTCTTCAATGAAAAAAGTCCCCAGGGCTGGTGTGATTCAGCTATGCCAACTTGGCGAGGACTATGGGGCATCCCCGGGATTTTTAGAATTTCTTCAGGGGTTTTCAAGGATAGGCTACAAATGGATAATAACCTACCGTTACCAGGATTCCATCTTCAACGGTGTGCGTCTTCACATACTTTCACAAACATAACATCTTTTCTACGTCACACACAAGACCAAAAACTCAAGGGGAAGTACGAAACCGAGGAGTGTTAAATAGAAGATCCGGAAGACTCTACTTTGACGTCATAAGTGTTGCAATTGTATTGTCTACAAAGGAATACAGGGCAAAGACAAGGATTAGCTTATTCGCTCAAATTTGCGTTCCGAGGTTAATGGAAAACTTATAAGGAATTGATTCTTTATTATTTGGAGGAAATTCGAGTGTTATTTAGTCAATTAATAAGTTTAAATATTATGGTTTTGTTTCATAGCTGGGCTTGGAATAACTTCTTCAGTTTTCCTATATTTATTTGTTTCTTAAATTACTTGAAATGTAAATACTAAATACTGTAATTAATATCCCGTAAAAAAACTAGGAGAATTCCATGTCTTGGATTCCTGATTACCATGTATTTCCCATTAATGAATTGGGACTGAGCTTTAGAAGACACCTACCCGACTTTCAGATTTCATATAACCCTGATGGGCGACAGCTTATAGGTAAAATTTCAAGGAAAAGGTTTGAATTATTTAAGGAAAATTTACTGTGGTTTTGGGCGTTGGATTTAACGAAATCCATATTTGCTTTGGTTACGTTGATAGCTGAATCTTGGCCTGAAGTATTTGACGATTCGGAGGCGAGGAAGGATTGGGGTGGCAGCACCAGTACGATTTGGATGGTATATGGTGGATATCATGTTCAAAGCCCTAAAAGCTAATTAGCAAGGTTAAGTTATAGGACCAGTTTCATTTAAGAGATCGTATCAAGTGCACTTTGGAGAGTTACATCTGTAAGATATTTGTGGGAAATAAACCACAACAAAAAGCCCTATAGGATATACTGCGACGAAAAGTTCGATAAGGGTTACGTATACTGTAAAGAAATCGTAGAAAAGCCTCTAAACTTTGTACTGTTCAGCCCAAAACAAATGCTACCTTTGTCATAAACAAAAGAAGCTAAAGGAAAGCTATAAAGTTATTCCCCGGAATGCTTGTGTGAGAATATTTGTGCCCATCTGGCGTAAATTCCATGGGGATTGGATGATATGATAACGTCCATCCAAAATGAGAAAAAAATCTACATATACAGGTTGGATATACGGCATGTGTTGGTTAGGCATAATTAGAAAAACTAAACGTAAGGTGACAAATGTTCTATTCCGCATGCAGCCTTGAGGATTCTATCCAACGCATTAGCATTTCAGGGAAAAACATCCGGCCAGATCTGAAACATAGACGGCTGACGGAGGCAGACTGCCACGCTAACGAACTGAATAGTTTTCCTTCTTCCGAGTAGAATAAAGTAACTTCAAATAAAGTAGAGTAAAGTAACTCCGGTTGTGGTACCTATCACCTCTCGTCATCGGGAAGATGACGCCACCGACCTCATTGTCAAACTTCGGAAAGGACAGGAGTCGAAACTGCGAGCGTATGCCAAGAAAGGCTTTTGGCAAGGAACAAGCCAAGTGGTATCCCACCGCTGGCGTGGCTAAGAGTACGACCCGGACAACAGCCTAATCGCATTTGTCGCAGCGATAATGCTGCTCGGAGCCGTGAAGACTGAAATGGGTGTCGTATTGCTCTAGCTTCTCGAACGCGGATGGGCATTTGGAGGGACTTGGATGGGACTTGGGTTAGGCCGGATTGGTAGCATTTACTCCGGTTTGACTTTTGTGGGTTTTTTCTAGGCTGACCATGAAAAATAGGAAATATACGTCATAAAGCCATGATGGCATGCCGAAGAAGCGCAACAAGTCCGGGCAAAGGCATCGCGCTGAACATGGTCCCTAATTTTTTTCTTTGTTGATTAACTTCGAGGCTTTAGCCGGAGAAACGCTACAACTCCGGCATGACCCAAGTCGGGATTTCTTGCGTTACCTCATTCTTTTGAATCCTTGATCCTAGACAGAAGACCTCAGCAGGGCAGTGAAAATGTCGAAAAACAAACGCAAAGTTTTTCGTAAACGATTCTTTTCATATTATATTAGCAAATTTTACAAAAGGCCATGTTCAGAAAATGCGTTTACAATATTGGTGTTCCAACAAAGGCTTCACGGAAATGACAGTTGAGCACATATATGATTATAGTCCTAAATCAAAACTGCCACAAAATACTTAGAATTATCATCTCGTCTTCACTTACAGTTGCAATTCCTGAGTATTTCTTCACCTCACACATTTGATTTCAGCGAGTTTTCAACTTGGAACAATGTGACTGGTACAGGCAATATACGTTATTAGAGAATTCCGACTAGAGATCTTTGAAGATGCAGAGATTGTTTAAAGTTGGGCATATTTCAATTGTTTTAATCGTCATTGTGAATTTTTGAATTTTGATTCGAAGTCCCGTATATCTGTTGTTGTTTTGGCGGAGTAGGGTAAACAGCTGCAGGAATTCTAGTGGCGTTTTATCTCGGACATTCGTCGCTGTTCATGCAAGCACATTGCGTATGATTGGTGAAGGTGAAGGTTTGGAAGCCGGTGTGTCTGTGGCCGAGTCGTTTGGTTATAAAAACTACCGCGACCTCCTCTTCTCCGTCAGGCTGGCATCGATGGCGAGCACTTTCATAGCAACAACCACCAGTGGGTTCACACACATGAAGAACGGCGGCGGGAGGGAAATATTCGATTCCTGATCCGGCGTCTGGGTGATCCGCTATAATTCAAAGCGAAACAAAAATAACATAACTATAAGCCAATTGCAACAAACATTGTCATTATAATGCAATTTTTAGAACTATTGTAATGTAAAGCGTTGTTTACACTATACTCAAAGATACAGATGATTTAGGTAAATACTTACAGATATAGGAGAGGCGAATCTTAGGCTCACATCGTCCTTCTCTTCTGAGTAACTGTTCGTTCAATCGGTATTGTTCGAACAGTTCCTTATTCCGAATTTTGAGGCTTTTGGCGGTCACTTCCATTTCGTAAACGGCAATGATAATAAGGCAAACAAGTAGCCCAAATTTCAGCGAATGCATCTTGGCGAATGGAATGATAGAACTCGGTGTTAAATTACTGATTTACGGTTGGACTTTGATCTTTCTTTGCTTGGAATAAACGTGATGCCGTGAGTCTGCTTGTTCACGCTTGAATGCTGGTTCTGTCGAGAAGTCACGCTTCATTTATACGTAAGAAATCCCAAGTCCGCTGCAGTTACAACTGGCGCTAGAGCATGATAGCATCACAGTCGCACCGTCAAAAGGGAAAGATCCCTCTGAATCAGCATGCCCAGGACTTGGGGGATCCCCGATCTGAAAGCACCTCGGTTAATGTAAATAAGAAGTCTGGCTTTTTACTTCCTTAAGTGGATGGTAAAAAGGAGGCTATATATAGATGAAAGCTGATTTCTGTTACAGACGCGTTCGTATTTTAGAATGGAGATATGCCAAATAGTTTCCGGGGAAATCCTAATTCATGGACCGGAAAAAGTTAGGATGACATCAATGTCTGGTCAAAAAAAATAAATAAATAAAGCAAGCACAATGTACTCGGACTCTAACCTTTTTTCATTCCTAAGCTACACACAGTAATTAAGATATGATTAATAATGGAGCATTACGTTGTCTTCTTATTAAAATACTTTTACTATTATTAAGACGATTATTACTATTATTAAAGCTTGGCTTGCTTCCGGTTAATTTGGTACGTTCCTTTTTTCTTTGAGGGTAAACCGTACTCTTGGCATCATTCTACACCACATTCAATATACAAATGATCGATAGTCAATTATGATAAGCAGTGCTGTACTATGATGCGCACAAAAAATCGTAACACCGGAAACCGACTTGGGTCAGGCCGGACTGGTAGCGTTACTCCGGCCTGCTTCGCCGTTGCGCAATAATGAAAACTCGTGGACTGAGCGAAGATTGAAAGCAAATCAAAGTCAAGACACCTAACCGACGTTCTCTATAACTTTAGGCTGGGACTCATTATCTTTCTCCGGTATGCTTTGGCAGTGTTACAACGACGCAACAACGAGTTCAACGAATGAATGAAGACAAGAATGAATTATTTAGCGTGATTGCGTGGTTTTTGCCTACCCGGGACCTGTACCACGAACCCGGCTTTAGGCCTTGTTCGATGAGTAGCTTTATTTTTAAGACGTGAAAAAACGAAATTTACATTTTAGCATTTGCCATTAGCTTTTAAGTCAGGGTTTCTTAACCGGTGGTCCACGGACCCCTTGGGGGTCCGTCGAAATTTTGAGGGGGTCCGTGAGAAGTACGGGAAATTCCTACTGACAAGAACCTTTGCACGTAAACAAACGTTGCTTTTCGCTATAAGTGATACGAAACATAGCTCTGTTCTTTCTGGAAAAGCATGTTACCTT
>JAGJRO010000058.1:0-186963 GCA_022832285.1 Lepidurus apus apus | reverse complement strand
CAAGTCCGGCACGTCTCTCGCTGGTACGTGTTCATACGGTCTTCCCCCGTACGTTAAGAGTTCCCAGACGGTGACCCCAAAGGCCCAGACGTCGGATTTGTGCGTAAAGACGCGGTTCTGGATGCACTCCAACGCCAGCCACTTGATGGGCATTTTCCCGCCAGCTGCCTTGTATTCGTCTTCATTGATATCCAAGAGCTTAGCTAACCCAAAATCCGTTATTTTGACACAACCCGGGTTCTGTACTAACACATTCCGGGCGTTTAAATCGCGGTGCACGAGGCGTCGTTCTTCCAAGTACGCCATCCCGCCGGAAATTTGTGTACACCAATTGAGCAAAGGTTTGGACCCAATCTTGTCCTTGTTATTCCTCACAAAGTCTAACAAGCAACCCAGTGGCATGAGTTGCGTGAGCAGCATCATTTGGGATGTCATGCACACCGCCAAGAGTTGAAGCAAATTAGGGTGCTCCACCGAGGCCATGATGTACGCTTCGTCCAGGATTTCGCGACTGGTGTTGGAGCCTGGCGCTGTGCCTTCACGCAAGACTTTGATGGCCACCGGGATCTTGACATTGTCCAGCTCAGGTACCCAGACCCCTTTATACACTGTTCCAAACGCCCCGTAGCCCAAGATTCCGCCACGACGCAACTCGGCTTCTTTAACGATGCGCAATTTGGCCAGATTGGGTTTCACGTGAGAAGGACGCAGGGGTTCGCTGTCTTCAAAACTAGACAGCACCATCGTCATCTCGGCCGTGTTTTCCTGCGATTTTGCGCGGGCATGCCAGTGATAGACAAAACAAGCCAGAAAAACGCCCAACAAGAAAATACAACCCAAAACACCTCCTAAAATGGCGGGTACGTGGTCTTGGTCGACAGCTAGCGAGGCCAAAATGGCTGGTTCTTTGACGCAATACGGATCGCCTCCGTCTTCGGGAGAGATTTTGTGCGGAGCTTCTGTGGGGCAACTCGCCGTGCAATTGAAGGTGGTACCATTAGCAGGGGCTCCCTGAAAAAAACACAATTTATGGCAATGAAGACTCCATTCATGCGAACGAACGGTAGGGGGAGGATCGGAAAAGTAAAACTTACGTCGTAAATCCGGTAGTTTCGGCACGCAGAGCAATGGGCCAGTGATGGTCCCGTGCAGCCACGGCATTCGGACGCGCACCGGCGGCATTCGTGGACCTTTTCATCCGCATAATGGTCTTGAGGACACTCATCTTCGCACTGTTCGCCGCGCTTATACCGAACGCAATCCGAGCAAACAGATTCGTGGAAACCGTAACCCGTGCAACGCTTACAACGCGGGTGACATTTTCGGCAAATGGCTTTACCCGCAAAGGGCTTTAGAGGTCCCACTTCTTGCGGGCCCACCCATTCTGAGAAGTAACCATCTGGGCAAGGTTCATCTTTCTTTAAGCAGAGCTCCTACAAAAATGAAAAGAAGAAACCCTAAGCCAAAATCGCCTTTCACAATACGTGCAAAATTCGATCGGGTCGAAGAGCATGGTACAAGAGTTGGGAACGGCAAAACAAGTATGTAGCTCGAAAATGATTTTAAAAAAAATGTTGTTTACCACTTCGACGTCTCCGTTGAAGATGGCTTTTTCACAGCCTTTGCAGCCCGACAGGCTAATGTTGTTTTCGGGTCCAGAGCATCCTCCTATGCAGTTCTCATGGCAGGATTGGCACACGCCTTGCTTGTTATATTTGGATTGAGGACAGAGCGGCACGCAATACGGCCCGTCCTGCTCATGCTTGCACTGCGAGCAGTGCCCCGGTCCTGGTCCTGTGCACGTATCCATACATTCTTCGTGGCATCGTTGGCAAATGCCGTCGCCGCTTTCATAAATCCTGCGCATTTGCAATCCAAAATGGTTTCATTAGCATACTGGATTCTTGCCTGATGGCACAATTCTTCAGTACTCATTTCTTACCCTAAGCGCTGATCACAGGTAGAGACACAGGTGTCACCCAATCGGTAACGCGCACAAGATAAGCAATCGGAGGGTTCCAACCCCCAGCAGCCTTCTGCGGAACATTCTAAACTGCACACCTGCCCAGCCTCACCTGTAATGGATGCGTTACGTCAATTATAATATGAATAACATGCATTAAAATGCACCAAACAAGTACTGCCAAAAACAGCACAGAATAACTTACGGCATTCCACGTCAGCCTTATTCTTGTGTCTCAACACTGGGGATTTGACGATGCGTGTGAAATTGATGGAGTCAGCCAAGCACATATCCTTGTTTTCCAAGATGGCCACATTACCCGAACGCACTTGTCTTAATGAGCGCAACCCCAGTGATGTCAACGATGTTTTCACAATATAAAGCGAAGAAAAGTACTCGGTAAGCGTTCTCCCTCCGATCACTTCCAAATGCCTAAAGAAAAAAAATTGAAGATTCCAGGATTGTAATCACGCGCGTACAAAATAAGTATCCGAGTGCCAACGCTTACCTGAAATACGAGAGATTTTTAAAGTCGACGTGACTGGCCTGCACGTTAATAAAACCCGTCACTTCTTTGACGTTAGAAAAGACTTCCAGTCGATCCGGGTGCATGCGAAGGCAGCGGGGGCCGAAGGTAAAATTGGAATAAAAGTCTTGGAATCCGACAAACGATATATCCAAAATGGTCAAAGAACCATCAATGACTGTGCAATCTTTGAAGGAATCGATATTTCCGGCGTGGAGTACATCCACACCCTTACAAGTCTTCGGACAAGGGCCACCGCAAGGCACGCACTCACCATCTCGAGGCTACACAAATCACAATCACAATCAATTAGATAATGACGCCTCTTTCCCTCTCACAAATTTTTCTTTGTAACTGGAAACTTTGAAATTGCTCCCCAAATCAAGAGATTTCACGACCTTTCCAGGCATTGTTATTGAATTGCCTTGCACTGTTACGTTAATTTGCCTCGCTGAAACTTTTGGAGCTTTCGCAATCGCGATTTTCAAAATTCAACTATTTCTTCGATTTATTTGCAACAGAAACCTCGAGTGACAAAAAAACTTACCATTTTTTTCGAAGGACATGTCCGCACACAGGCGCCATTGTCTCTCAGCAAGTGTTCCGGACAATTTTTGACGCAGGTGGCAACATATGAATATTTCCCTTCAGGATTCGTTTCCCATGAATTCGTTATAGGATTATAGCGTCGCATCGCTGGACATTCTTGCTTACACACCCCGTCATTGAAAAAGTTGCGACATGCCTAACACACAAAGACGTTGATAGACATTACCTTCATTGTTTGGTAAATGTCATGCCAAAAGCTTACAACAACACCAAGAAATAGTTAATAAAAAAATCTGCAATTTACTAAGCAATCACGCTGTTTCGGACCGGTGCAACCTCCAGCGCAGAACAAATGACAACATTCGCGAGGTTTGGGACCAAAGCACCTGCCTTGATGACACTGTGGACTGCAATTTACTTTGGAAAATTTCTGGCAGTTGTGCGGCCCTTCGCCCCAGCATCCTGCTTCGCAAGACTCGTGACACGCTTGGCACTCTCGTTCCGGTTGCGTAAAATTGTACACGTACACGTATTTGGCTTCCGCGCCTGTGATAATCTCGTCCCACTTGATGGTCTTAACATGGCATAAATTATAGTTGTTGAACAACCCTACATTCCCTGCCAAGATGTCTAGAAAAAGAAAACACAGTTATCGTTTTTCGAATTCGTAATTGCAAACAAAAGACAGTTACCTCTGAGGGCAGGCATTTCCAGGTTATGCATCTTAGACAGTGTGACCATCAGCGCAAACTCTTCATCGTAGACGGTCAATTTGAATAACGTCCGTCCGCGGATGATTTGCAAGGAAGGTAATACGATGAGGGGTACATGCACGTGGGAAATGAGCACATAGCCCGTTACTTCGCGAATATGTTGTAGAAAGGACAAATCCAAATTCTCGTCCTGGAGCCAAGTGAGCTCCAGATTCCCATCAACGTAGGTACAGTTGGTGTAACGGTCCCGCAAGTTTCGGTAATGGTGGTCCCGATTAGAAGGCACTGACATGCGTCCGTTGGTCCCAATGCAAACTAAAAGTGTACCGAGCAACTCAATTAACCTTCACATCGTTCCATTTCGCATGTTTTTTCACTGAACAAAACTTCATTTGCATGTCCCTCTCTGACGGATCACTTGTTGTCATTCCAGAAGAGGAAAACAAAAAAGTGAGTTAGAACTGCACTTACCTCGCGGGATTTTAGTTCAAACTTGACTTATACATGAGGTCCCTAAATAAGGTCCCTTTTACACCACAAGCAAGCCAATCAGGCAGATTTACATATCAGAAATGCAGCCCAAGTCGGAAAAAGGAAACCCAGAACCGAGGTGTCCAACTTACTTTTGCCCCTAAAGTGTTCATGATGCCTATCTCTGAAGATGGTAGATTCCTTATTGTAATCGCGCTCACGTTCCCGTTCAGCAGCTTGGGCCCATGGCAGGACCAAATAGCAGACAACCAATGCATACAACAACACGACCCCAAGGATGCTGACGTCAGTTCGTCGCGTATGATTCAAATGACGGAGTAAACCCGGTGCCATTCTCCCACTTCACATTTTCTTCTGGCTTTGCAGCTCGCTCAACAATCTCTCGCCTCCTTTAACAAACGCTTAGGGGAGCACAGGTTGATATTCTCGCGGAATCTCCCGGAGAATCTCTCGCTCCCTTTATACGCCTTTTAGCTCTAGGGATAATAAAGAGATTGCCTGTTCACAAGTCCTGTCTTTTGTCTACAAATTTCGTCCCAAAACCCTCAGACTAATTACAATTCCGACACTTCCCTTTTTAAAAAGAAAACTCCAATATATACCTTCCAGCCAGCTTTTCTTATCATTCTCTTACCACTCTAAGATTTTTTTCTTAATTCTGACACGTCGACATAAAGAAAGAATAAAAAACGCAGAGCCCCCTCTAATAATGAAAGGAATCTTTCGCGTTCTTTTCACATCATGTTGCCGGAGCCCGAAAGCTCGGCTCTAAGAAGGCGAACTGGTTGCCAGCTCAGAACAAGCCGCAGGTTAACATCACATCACATCTCACCTGTGTATAGACCTGCAGGCGCTCGTTCTTGGGTTGCCAGAGCCAGGGAATGCATAAGGCGGGCAAAATTTTAACAACGGCGGTTCTCTCGGGGATGGATAAGATAGATGAAGAAGGTCGGCAAGTCATGGGCTTTTTCTTGTTCTAAAAGGCTCCCAAACTTTGCCTTCCAGGTTCTTTAGGGGAGAAGGTATATTTATTAAGGGATTGAGAAAAATAAAAATAAAAAAAAACGGTGCATGCTTATTACCAACTTGCCCTCGGCACCCATTTTTCTCAAACTCCCTCTTGCAAACCTAACGATGCAAGTTTTGGTATGCATGTTGCTCATGGCTGATGTTTCGTATGGAGAGCATTAAAAATAAAAATGGTTAAAAGTAAAGAAGATGCCAGCCAACGAGTCTTAAGTTTAGAAGACGAGAAAAGACGCGAGTCAAGTGCAAGTTGGAAGGCCAAGATGTCCGCCTAATTGCTAGGGACTTTTTCGGTCCCAGACCTTTAATCAGAACGGCCATCTTGGCCCAGTCGTTTGCCTCCAGTTTCATCTTTTGTCGCGTCTCACAATTTCAACTTCTCTGCCTACTCCACTTTACGATTCTAAATTCGAAGAACCGTACCATTAACACTCGTCCCTGAATTCTAGTGTGTCATTAAGCTAAGAGTCCAAAAAGCTTTTGCCAGGCACCGAAGAGAGAATATTGAGATATACACCTTCACGTCTTCGAGTTTAAGAACATGGGTAGCTTCCCAAAAAAGAGAAAAAGAAGGTGAAAACGAATCACTGTCGAAACAATTAAGGAACCAAGAAGCGTTCACCTCGACTCATACGGGCTCCTATCGGTATTGACATTCCCCAGTCCCAATGCCCTTTGCTGATAGCCAAGGCTTGCCTTTGGTCTTGGTGGCTTGACAACAACGACTTACCAAAATTAACCCAGATATTTTGGAGAATGTTTTGAAAATTTTCGATTGGTTGCTGCTTTTATTGCAAGCTGTCGCTCATGTCAAAGATTACTCTGGCTTCACAGCCAAATTGCATCACGGACGTTTCAGAGTGGCAACCGACAATGAAAATCTCCCCACCCAAAAGCAAGCCCAAAAGTTGCACACCAGGAAAAACATTCGAAAACTTGACTGTTAAGGGGATGTAGCCATCAAACGTGTTTTGGCTGTCTGGACGAGCTCAAGTTGACAACTCGAGATGTCCGATAAAAGTAATCTCAGCGAAACGTCAAGAGTATCTTACTGCCCTGGCAGCATATACGTAACTTTGAACTCTGAAGGCTCGCTTTTGTAACGGAATAAAGAGAAATCCCAATCAACTTTCCGAATTAAACACTCTCCAAATTATAATAGTAACAATTATCTTGAAGGTTGTCATCACAGTATAAAAGTTTACCTTTATAAAGGTAAACTTATATTGTTGTTTATACTGTGGTTGTTATAGTACTGTATTATTTGAGATTGCTAGAGTTATTCAAATTATTAGCCCTAAGAGTCTGGAGAACTGAGAACTAAAATATTTCTTGAGAAAGTTTATATGTACGGTTACCAGTCAAAAAGCTTGCGCTAACTTATCCTTTAGGACTTTCTTATATCCAGCCCGCATACTTGCATTTGATTTCCATGCGTAAAGAGAAAGCTAGGCCTTTAACGTCGTCACTACTCGACGAATGTTCGATAAGCTAGTAGAAACTTAGGAAAATTGACAAATAAAGAACCGAAGTTTCTACAATGCTGAACTAAAGACGACGGTCAGATTCTTAATTCCTAAAATGCCCCCGTTTCAACACTCGTTGAAACAGAAGAGCCAAACTGGACTTTACGAACGATGCTGGAATGGTAAGATTGGGGCAATCCGGGAAGTGTCGATTTTGAAACAGTGCTGGGGATCGCGGGACTGTTGACTAAACTAATTTACCTCGGTGTTTCTCAGACACTTCCTTTCACTTGCCAGCAACGATAAACAACAAGTAAGAAAAAACAAACTTTTCTACTTGGGAGGCTGCAAGTGTTGGTCACGCGGAAAATAAATCCATCAAAATGTAGTTCCTGGGCATTAATCCAGCTTGGACTCTCATCATGCTATGCTCCCGCTCGATCACTGACGTCACGCGTGCATTCCGCACCACAAATTGCGCCTTTTTTAGACCCAAAGTTCAACTCACGCATCACTAACTACCACGTAATCCAAGTAAAGAAGATTGGAGGCAAGTGTAACGCCAATTTGCGGCACTGTTTTCGTTTTCAAACTGAATTGGTCCCCCCTCACCAAAAAACAACAACAGAAAGACGAACAATGCAAAAGTCGAGTCCCGGTCCTGCCAAATTTTCCCACAATGGGCAATCTTACTAACTACTTCCAGAGCCAACCACTAAAAGAGCCAGCAGCCAGGTGAGTTTGTTCAAGTTAGCCCTGGCAGCAGCAGCAAGCAAGCAAGCAACCTTAGCACAGCGCAGCAAGTCGCCAGTATGGCGGCCGTTCGTTTCGTGCTTCTTGCTTCGCTTCGTCTCACCTGGAGGGGCCTTCTCCATCCACATATCTTTTCCTATGCTATACCTTTGCTATACCTCCTCAGGTAGAGAGTAACAACAATTCTTCACGACTCGCTTTGCCTCTTCCTATTTAGCACACTCCCCATACCTCTCTTTTTCCCGCTCTCCCTTATGCCTTTTATCCTTGCTCTAAACGAAAAAGAAGAGAGAAACCAACCAACGAGTCCACCAACGAATAAGAATAATAAGATAAGAAGCCAACCCCAAGCTAAGGAAGGTCATTTCTCCATCTCCTTCTTTTCGTCTTCCAAGACTTTCCAGTTTCCTATGAGCGGCTATCTTACACACCTACGTGAACTCGAAAAAAAAAAACTTTGGAGGTTTATTTGCACATGTCGCTTATATTAACATTTTCCCAACCAGATTCCACCTGTGCCCCTGATCCGCGTTACATTACATGCGTCTTTTTAACGACTTGGGGACGTTGTCCCGCCTTTTTGAGACAAAGCCAAGAGACCAACCAAATCCCAAAAATCTTGGGGAAAAACCCAATCGCTATTTCGCCCGGAGAATTTCCCACTAATTCCCCAACCTTGCTCGACCTTGCAATTCCATATGGTCAGGGTGCGTTTTTAACCCTATAACTATAAACTTACAACCCCTCAAAAGCTCCCCCCCAAACCAAAGAGCACCCAGAGGATCTTCTGTTGAGTGGACGACACAACAAAAGCTTGCCGCCTTTTGCTTTCCAAGACGGGAGGTATACGTACCTATATACGGGGAGGTGGGGTGCAAAAGGTATACAGGAACAACAACTCGACCTCATTAAAACCAACCCCTCCGCAAAAGAAAAGAAGGGATGGGAATTATACAGCGATATCTACCTGGCTGGGAGGGGATGAGGGCCAAGAAGGCACAAGACAGAAACCTCCCACCTCACCTGGCCTTGGGGGCCTCTTCCGTACCAATGGTTACGGAGAAACCATGGGCAAACAAGTCCCTTACCTTGGTACCTTGGTGGCTGGCTTGTGGCCTGTCCCGCGTCCCGGGCTCAATTCGCCCAGGTAACCGACGCCATGGCCAAAAGGAATAAGGAATCCAACAGCTCAAGATATATTCAACATGCTAAAGCAAGCCAACCAAACCAAACCAAGCATGCATATACATAGATAAACCATACAACGGAACAACAAAGGAAACCATGTTGACATCTTCGAGGACTTTGGACCCCTCTGATACGTCTCCTTTTATGCACATTTCCCAGGCTGTTTGGGGACCCGCTGACTTACCTATAAATAGACAAAAGGCAAAACAAGTCTTAATTAGCGATACTGGTTTTCAAGTCACATCAAGGAACCCGATCTACCTGGCCCAGCATAAGGAAAAAGGCATAAGAAAAGCTCACATATCTCCAAATATATATATATATATATAAAAAAAGGAACCTTGAAGTTTCAAATAGCTAGTCTATGACTAAGCCGGTGCAAACTCGTCAAAAAAAGATGCTCGTCTTTGTTCTTGCTCCCTCCGAGAAAAAAGACCATATTTAGATGCTACGCTCCTTTCCATGAGCGGTTTTTTTCCTGAGAAATCGAGTGGAAAGAGTTTGGGATGATGGGGAAATGTATAGCAACTTAGTACGTTGGGTCGAAATGTTAACGAGAAAAGCTGGAGGGGGCTGGAGCGTCAAATTGATGGAGGACTTGGGAAATTGAGGATTGCACCCCCGGATCCCGGTCAAATCGCCGTTTTGGTGTTCGATGTATAAGAGGCAAATGAGGCAAGGGCGTCCCGCGGACCTCGGAATGTGCTGGAAGAGTGGGTTCTAACGAGAACAAACCAAAAGGGCTTTTTCTGTCGTGTCGTTTTTGGTTTCCAACCTTCAGTTCGAACGCCAAAACCCTTGAGAAAAACCGAAATTTCTTAAACAAGGATACCTTCCAGCCCCCTTTCTTGTCAAGAAGTGATGGGAGGTTACGTGGCATACAAATCTTTCCGACACTTCTGTTTCTCCAATCTGGGCTCCCCCCTTACTTTTAACCTTTGTGAGTCATAAAAAAAAGGAACTTCTGGTTCAGGGAATTAGAATTGCGGCCTTTTCCTTTTTCTTCGGATTTGCACGCATAAAAAGTTGGTTTAGTACTTGCATCCCAACGACAGGTGTTTCATAAAGGGTAGTAATATGCATATATATAGCTTCATAAAAAACCAGCTTGCTTTTGAAAGCTCAGAGGGACAGAGAGAGAAAGAGAGAGAGAGAGAGAGAGAAATGCTTATCATCAACGTAATCATCGTCCAAAAAAGAGCTGTTGGTACGAAAGGCCTGGGGCCAGCGTGAGCGTGAGTTCTGGACGTGAAAAGCAAGTTAAAGTAAAGGACAGGAAATGAAGAGAAAGGTTGAGTGAGTGAGTAGGACGTTCTTTTTCCAACCAAAATACCTTCATTATGATGCACATTTAAGGGCTCATTTGCATAACGGCTAAACAGCCAGCGCTAGTTTGAAACAAAACTACAGTGACACGCCAACCACCTTGCGCATTTGAAATTAACGGTTTTCTCATACTCCTATCGCCATCTGCTGCGCGCGCCTGCAACGCAAAGACAAAAACATTCGCCATTTTGTTCTCCCCACGCGGAAATTTCGAAACAACGCCTGGGGCAGCATGCAATTTTTTCTTCCTATCAACTGCTTGAATTATCCTTCAATTCTAGCTTGGGGGGCTTATAAGACACCACAGGTGGACAAGAGTACCCCGTGAATTGTAAAGAAATCCATCCCTGAAACCATGAGGGTTTGCCAGGCTGAAAAGGAACAATAGTGCTTCCCGCCAACAATGAACTCCAAAGGAACTGTCTTGTTTCCCCCTCACCTTCTTCAACTGTTCTTTGGACGTTTTCTCCCTCTTTTAAACGCCTAACAAAAGAATATCTTCTCTCATATATTCTCATATACTCTCCAACTTGCAACTAACCCCTCTTTTTGACTTGGCTCAGTAAGCCCCGCCTACCCGGCATTATTAATTAGTTTGTGTGTTCCTATTTCACGTCTTGTAAAAGTCCGAAATAAATCTCTTCTTCCAAGGGGGAAAAAAGGAACATTTTACAAGAAGGGGGGGGGGGGGGGGACACACATACACAGAACGACTAGTAGTTTAGGCAGATGGTGGTTGAAGAAACACTTTTTTGAAGAAATCTTTCCCCCCCTTAGCTTGGGTGCAAGTGGCAAAAAGGATCTTGTGTCAGCTGGGCGACATACGAGGAGCTGTGGGAAAATGCTTTTCTTCGCTTTCAAGCCTTCCACTAACGTCTCAAGCTAATGGAGTAAAGTCTTTCTAAAATGCATGTTCTGTGCTGTGCTAACGCAACAACGACCTTCTTCTCCTATCAAGCATTAAAAAATTATGCAAATGATGCCCCAGTATACTGTCTCTTTTGTTCTCCAAGATTTCTTAACAGATCGCCAGGAACTGGCAGACATTAAAAAGAAAAACTTCACATGAAAGTTTCAATTATACACCTATAGAGCATGAAGTGGCAATTTCCACCTTCTCGAAGACTCGGAGCCCCGCCTCCTTCCTGTTGCTGTCGACGTCGCCAGCACCCAAAGAGCCCAAAACCCAAACGCAGGTAAAAACGACTTCCAAGTCTCACGAAGCCACGGCAGTCATGATTACCAACGAAAAGATGCCCCCATTTCCCTTCCCTTCTGGTTTTCTCATTCGGCTCTCTACGCATGTTTGTATGTTGCGCCTCTCCTTTACCATTGCGCCTCTCCTTACCATGAGGGGACCATGAGGGGCTCATAGGTATAAGTCCTATCGGCCCCATATAAAAAACATCTTAAAGACGTCAAGTAAAGCTGAAGGAGGGGATTGTGGAGCACTCGCTATCCAAGTCCTCAAGATGTTATCCGGTTTCCGGTTCATTAAAAAGCAACTACGATGACAGACTCGGCGCTTTTTCGTCTTTTAGGGGAATCTATCTCATCCCACTTGGGACAAGAGCATCCGAGATGTGCGACGATGGGACTTCCGCTCTTTTGGCAGCTTCCGTGCTTCCGCAGTGTCGCCTTCATCTTCTGATTTCCTCTCAAAACGCTTCACACATGCAAAGCTGCTTTTTATGAATGAATACAACCGTATCCAGTCTCCTTTTAAAACGCTTTTTAAATGTGTCCCCTCTTTCATAGAGTTACTTCCGTTCCGTTAGCTCAGGAGTCCCCAAAGACACTTTCGGATGCTTTCGACAGCTTTTTCCTGGCGTGGGAAACGGTACCGTTTTTTTTTAGTTTTTTTTTTGTCTTTACCAAAACCTGTATATGTATCTACCATATGTGCGAGTGACGACTGATGGGCAACGTGAAAATACGGTTACCAAGAAACGAACAAGTTTGTCTTGAGGGGTAAAAGTTCGTGAGGCGTGAGAAGCTCCCAGGTGCGCTGCAACCTTTGACCTGCGACGCCGGGCGCCGGAAGTAAGGGCCTTAGAGCTTCGGCGTTGGTTGCTTTGGATACTGGACTGGAAGCTCAATAATACCCCTCACCTTGGCCTCTGGGATTTATTTTACCAGGAAAACAACTGTGCTCCTCTGCGTGCTCCCGGTGTTAGCGCTACATGCTCCAGGTAGACAATAGAAAAACGAGACCTCAAGTACATATATACCTGCACCACTTTACAGTATATACTCCAGTGGTCGCCAGTTTAGATTCCTTTATCCCTTATAACGCGAAACATCGAAATTCTTCAAATCCATTGTTGAAATTTCCTGAAATCTATTTTTGAACAGTTCACATTGTACAGTAGATGCCGCTTATTCATCACTGGTTATCAGAATCAGCCGCTTTAAGGAATCAAATTTAAAAAGACCGATTCCAAATGATGCAATTCATAGCATTTTAATCGATTATCAGAATCACACGTTCGGATATTAGAAGCAATTTAAAAATAATCTTCACATGTGCAGTAACGAAACTACAGTAGTGATTGCTACATGGACTTCGCATATTGACCAATGACATTGCTTTTACGTCGTTTTGATCAATCCGGTAATTTCCGGCCTAGTGCTACGCTTAGGGGATATCCCTTCTAAACTCCCCAGTCGACTAAATGAGCAGGTTATTCCATCGAACGACCAGTTCCTTTAATTGAATGGGAAAATTGAAATGGATATCGTGGTGAGAACCCTACCTAAGCGTAGGAGTAAGATTCAAAGGCGCTGTGTTAGTTGTTTAGACGTGTGGTTACATAAAAATGGCGACGAACAAGAAAAAGAGTTGATTTAAATGGAAAAGAGAAGTTGCTCATTGAAACTTATAGCAAGTTATATTTCAAAGATTTGCCACTAAGGAAAGCGACCGTTAAATTAGGAATTCCTCAGTCATCTCTACCAAAATTGTTGAAAAATCGTTACGAAATAAAACAACAGTGAGCGTAGTGAATCTACAAAAAGGAAGCGTGTACGAAAATGTCAAAAAGTGGACGATGCTTGTTTCTTTGGTACATATTTCCGACTTTTCGTTATTATCATTTCCGCTTAATAGAATCGATATTCAATTGACAAACGTGATCACAATAAGCGGCATCTACTGTATTTCTACCAATTCTACCTTCGCCCCCGAGTTCATGGTGACGAACTTTGCAGTTAAGCAGATAAAAAGAACAGAGAGGGATTTTATCCAAACATCATTGTCACCATACGCGTATGCTAATGTGTTAAACTGACGGGAAATGACTAATCAAGATTAATTTACATAACCCCTATCGACTTTGACATGCTCTGCATTAAAAGTCCCGATAGCCATCAGTTTGTAGCAGGATTTCCTTAATTATTTTATGCATTTTTGGAAGGCACATGGTGGCATTCAATTAATCGTATTCAAAACTGCTGCCAAAAAGAGACAGATGTAGTATTTGACTCCGGAGTCACAGTCTTTTGGTCCGATGGATCCGCTTGCCAAAGAAAACCGAGGAGGGGGTGGGGTGGATACGTATATATTCCGACTCTGAGGAATCTGATAACCTGCAATGCGGGAAATGCGATTCATCTCCATGTCAGTTTCCTTTCTGACTGGCTGATTCTGCACAAAAGGCAGCCGTTCGCTCCTTCGCCTCGCATTCGCAGGCCCGAATGGCGTTTTAAAAGGCAAAAGCGAGACTGGCTTTTGGGGAACTCAAAAGGACCCCAAAAGGCCCAAAGAAGCTCGAATTTTTCTCGTCACCGCACCGATAAGCAAAAGGTGCTCTAGTCTAACTTAAAAACATCCCAGCCCCCGAATGCTCAACCACTATATACTACCGAAGGGGGGTCCCTCTTCTCTGTCACGGAAAACTTCTCAAGTTTCCTGGGCTGTTCTCATAGGCTGTACACTTGGCTGGCATAGGGAGAATCCACTAACAATGTGAACGAGGTCAGTTTTCAGTTCTCCCTTCAATCCTGTCCTGCCCGCTATGTCCAACATTGCATGTTGCATACGATAACATAAGCCAAATCTCAAATCCATCATGTTCATGTGTCGGCTCAGAAGTCAAGAGCGTTGGATCTAGAACGTCCACCCCCCTTAAAAATCTCATGAAGATTTCAACAATGTCATGACCGCGGATGAAGAACGTGATCGGCACTCCGGTACACGGCATTAGGCGTCCTGAAGGACCTTTTTGGGTAAAAGTTATGCAGAAAAGGCACGTGTTTTTGCTAAGTGTGTTTAGGGGGATTGCCGGATTGCCGCGCATTGTTGTGTAACAACGTCGACGACCGAGGAGAGCAGGAGAGTCTTATCGGAACACTTGAACAAGATTACGAGCACTGACACCTTTTGTGGATTGTCGAGTGGAGATTTGGGAGGCTGATTGGGAAAAAAGGAAAAGTGACAGAAAGGAAAAAGACTCTTTAAGCTGTGTAGTGCGTCCAGGGTACCAAACCTCGGTAATCCGGAATCGAAGGGGGGGGGGGGGGTAGTTTGTAACTCTCAATGAGTCAGAATAGCGAGTATGAAGACGTTTTCGGGAGTCTTGAACGGAAAAGGGGGGAAATGGAAGGGAAGAAAAAAGGTGGCAAGGGTAAGTAATGAGTGTAATTGGTGTGCCGTGGTGGTTTGGGTCTGTGATGTCTGATGTGCATTACGGACGTGGTCCAGTGCCCGGGTGTCCCTGGGAATGCTTTGGGAAAAACTTGGGCATGGGAAAGCAAACCAAACCGGGCTAATGTCAATGAGAACATTATTATAAAATGGCGAAGGCGAAGGTAAAAGGAAACAAAGACGCACGGCTATGGACCAAGACTTTTAAAATCATTTTATTCTTCTATTTATTCTTCCTTTTATTTGTTTATTTTCCTTTTATTTATTATTCTCCTCGATAATGTATGGGTAAGTGTCGGGGGCAAACAATAAAATGCGTTTTACGCACAAATTTTGGTTTCTTTCCAAGTAACATCTTTGTTTCTTTCGTTTTTTTTGTCTTGGGGAAAATAAGGTTAAAGGAGCTTATTGTCTGTTTATCAGATTGTAAAAGTTGCTATGTGATTAGTTTTATCGGTTCCTTTACCCAGAATGAGATAATGACTGGGACTTCAATCATGAATCATGAATGCGAGAATGCGAAAAGGTGGGTGCCAAATTGAAGATCGTGCCGAAAGCGTGCTTGGGTCAGGAATATGCAAATGATCGGAAGGAATGAAGGGGGATCTTACCTCGTTCTTCGATGACAGTAGCAGCGTCCACGATGGGTCCATTTGTTGATACTAGTAAAGTAATCCAAAAGAGATGGAAGGCACAAAAACAAGTCCAAGACGCCATGATGGCGTCTTTGGAGACTTGAAAAGCTCAAGCCCGGCAAAACAATGAAAAACACGTTCACCACTATGCACAGCAAGGGAATTTAAAATTTATTTAAACTCGCGTGCGGTTCACACTTCCGAAAGGTAATCAAGAGTAATGTATGCAGGCATGGTGAACCCCGAACACGTTTAAAAGAGAACTCGGCACGAAAAAATAAATTAACTCTTTTTCCGAAACTTCCAATGTCAAACGTCCTACTTGCTCCAAATTCCTCCAAAGAATGAGAAAACCGTCTCGTCAGGCTTTAGGGAACGACGAAGGAGCTACCACCCTCACACATAACGCGAACTCGGTTTTTTCCCCCCTTCTTTTCCTCCTCTCTTCCTTTTCCCCCCGCAAACCTTCTTATTCTTCCCACGGCAGCCGGCGAACGTCTCGAGGCGGTGCGGTCTGCTCTCCGTCGTAGCGAACCCCGCGAGGCAACTGCGGTGACATGGCCGCATCAAAAAACTTCACACCCAGAGAAAAACCTTCCATAAATCCGCGACTAAACCAAACCTATTAGGCAAGATAATTGCGGAACTTGTAACGCCGAACAAGTGTGTATACCGACATTCCAAGTTTCCAACAATGTCGAAAGCGCTGCCAACGCGAATCGCAAGTCGGCAGCCAGCCAGAGATCGCTACGAACCTTTTTATGCAAATGAGTTGACAGTTTGTAAACAAGAGGCCATGTGCGTATCAACCTTGGCATGGGGTCTGGCCAGATCTTATACGAAGCATGTGTGTCATGGAGATCCAAGCATCCCGTATCCGAGAAAGAAGAATCCTATCTTTTTTCTTCTTTTTTGCTATCAAAAGAGGTCTCGTCACCTTGAGCGATGCTAGAAGGCTTCTTTCTTTTGCCTTTTCCTCGGTTTAGGGCAAAACATGCAAGACGTCCAACCTAAGCTTGAACTGTAATAAGTGTAACTTAAAAAGCGTTCTTTTTCTGGACACAATGTGGAAAACCCGCCCTGAGCCGCGACACCTGCCTCGGGCAATCGTCTTGCATTGGGCTGAGTTACCTGAGCACTGGATTTTTGTCCTCAAGCGGGTCATCCACCCATGACCAGATGAACTCCACCTCACCGGAACCGAGCGTATTCGGAGCTCACAGAAGGAGAAGGAGAAGAACAAGGAGTAGGATATAGTGGACGAACTTTGGAGGGGGCTTTGAATGCACGATACCACAAGACAATAGCCCTCCCGCTTATCATAAAGGTGTCTACTGAACAATAATGGAAGACGACAAAAAAGGAAAGGAAAAATATTATCTAAAAAAGAAACGCGGCCGAAGGACGAACCTAGACACCACCTGTTGAGAGACTCGAATTTGTCAGACTGAAATGAGCAGAAGAGAACACCACGTGCAAAATTGTGTACGCATATACATGTAACAATTTTCAAAAGGTTTCTTTTATACCGCAACCTTCCATTTACAGCAAGGAATTTATCAAAATAGGTTAGGATATTGCAATTCGAGGCGGTCAGTATAAAACCATGCGTTCACTCACAGCCACACTATGTAAGAGCAACGAGATACGACCAATTAACTAAGACTCCGGGCTTAGCTGAATAAATAAACCATATAGCGCCGGGTCGGATTTCGCTTGCAACAGCATAAGATAAACCTCTTGTCCCTTTTTCTAAACAAAATTTCGCTCAAGTTCAACCTTTTCTTTTAACCATGTTAAGTAATGAAAAAATCGGCGTTATTTGGTTTGATAAATTTTATATGGTCACTGTTGGAGGAAGAGCTGGATCGCATACTTAAAGTTCGTCACGTTTTGGACCCGAGAATTCATCGTACGAAATTATACCGTCTTGATCTTTATCTTCGTTGTTGAAAATCTCTGTTAATACTTTCTCATAGTCCACAGCAAGAGTCGCAGCCTTTTCCGGGTCCTGTTCCTTCATACGTTCCAGAGACGCTTCGAGATACCCCAACACCTGTACCAAGAATGCGTTAATAAATTCCTGGATAATAAACTTCAGTTCAAATAACCCATGCGAATAATAACAGAAAAAAACGTTCAGCCAGCATGCACGAAAGCAATGTGGCCGCTATAACACCAAACAAAATGCTTTGAACCACATACATAAAAGCGACATTTGAATAGCATCATTACCGTACTAGAATTCCACCCTCCCTTAACTTGCACTTTACGTTTGCATTAGAGTTCGTCGTGTTTGGGACCCGAGAATTCTTCAAAGGATATAAAACCGTCTCGATCACGATCTTCGTGCTGAAAGATTTCTTCAGTCACTTTATGGGGATCTTGACCGGGTTCTTTAGCTTCTTCGCTGCCTGGTAAATGCTGGGCCAAATAAGCAACCACCTATGGGGAAAGACGGAAACAAACATTGACGCCCAAAAGCCATAGCCTTGTCTCCCCAAAGCGCTTACATACGCTAAATAACATGGTCCCACAATTAAAAAAAAGACAAGCTAAGTATGATTATCAGTCAATTATACCAAGAATGGCTCATTACCTCCTCTCGGGATAATTGCTGGTCAGCGTCTGAGTCAATTTGCTTGAAAACGTTGACTGGAGGAGGAGCTTGGTTGATGGCGATAAGTTCTACGTCAAAAAGCAAAGTAGCTCCAGCTGGAATGACTTCGCCAGCTCCACGATCACCATAACCCAAGGAAGGAGGAATAACCAGCTTCCTTTTTTCGCCAACACACATGTCTTGCAAGCCTTTTTCCCATCCTTGGATGACTTGACCTGCGCCAAGCTGGAATTGGAAGGGTTGATTGCGGTCCAGACTGCAAAAATTATTCGAATAGCACGTTAAGCCAACGGAAGATTAATAATAAGTATAGTACGAGATAAGATTACCTGGAATCAAACTTGGTTCCATCTACAAGTGTTCCAGTATAGTGCATAGACAGGATATCTTGGTTTTTGGTCTTGGCTTCACAATCAACAGGTACTGACACAACTTCAATTTTAAGCTCGTCTTCTTCAGCAAAAACGCAGAGAATTGCTACTGCCAAAAAAGCTAACCGCAAACATGAAGACGCCATTTCTACAATCTTAAAAGTTGTTCGTGGAACTAAGTTATAAGTAATTACAAGTAACTATAAATCAACGTTTAACGTTCGCCGGCTCTCAAATGAAATGACCACTAAAGAGAAAACCACGTTAGTGTATGTAGATTATCTTGCAAACGCTTACCGTTTTAAAGCTGCACCGTCCACCTGTTGATTTCCCACATAAAGTGCGCCCAACCTTTCAGCTCCAGATGTCATTCACGCACAAGAGCCACGCCGGAAAAAAACAACAACCTCCCCGACGACGACACGTATACAACTACGAGCTGTGAAGTCTCACTGTGTAGGCTTTAAGAAAACATTCGGATCTTTCACGGAAAAGCTGAAAAATCATTCCGGAACTATATTCCGGTGGTGTGATTTTGATCGCACCTGTACCCAATATTCCTTCTAACCTCATTAAATATAACATATACTATGCATGCGTTTCTCCAAACCCGCTTTTTCCGGAAACGAACGCCATATTGATTTTAATGCATAGGTATATCCGATTACAAAAAATGCTGAATCTACAATCTTGTACGCTGACAGTAATAAGATCACGACTAAACTTTATTCAAGGAAAATAAAAAGTGATGTATAACTTCGCTTTACAGAAGCATTAGTCATCAGTATTGCGACTATGCACTGTAACGGATCTGAAACACAAAAAATCGTTGAAGAAGCTTTTTTCGACTAAACACTTTTTTCCCAAGAAAAACAGCAACACAGAAATGTAAAATGACTCCGTGATACCCTTTATCTATCTAACATAAGGCCAAGGGCATAGCAAAGGAATCCCAAAAGACTGAAACTCTAGGAAACGAAACGCGCCAATCTGGGAGGTAAAATTAAGTTAAACGTCAAGGACTTGAGAAACATGAAGAGCATTACAATTCCACTGCAAAAACGCGCAAGAAGAGCAGAATTTTCTTTGTTACAGCAAAGAGATCCGTGCCATTTGCTACAGGGCATACTACCGCAAGAGGTTGAGTATTGCAATAGCGAAGGGAATTCCTTTGGCTATACAGTATTCATGCACCGGGAAGAGCTCATGTACACGGAGTTTTTTGTATGACCAGTTCATTTATGTATCAGAACAAAGAGAGAAACGGCAGAGAGTAAAAAAACCAGGTAAGGCTGTCTTTCTTAGTTTATAAACGTCGTTAAATCGGTTCTTCCTTGTGCGTGGTAATACTGTACAGGGCGTGGTCACGGTTCAAATCATTGTAGGAAAAATACGAATGGTCTTCGGATTGCTGCTGCATCTGCTGGAGACTGCTCTTAGGGTCTGCTTTTAGTCAGATTGACGTGGTCCTGTCTGCAATTACTTCCTTCTCTTTTTCGTTTGCGGCCCGATAACGATAAGGATATTCTGGTTCTTCCTCGTCAGGCTCTCGCTTATGGCTCGGCGCGGTGAAAGCCCGTTGGTATAACAGGGCAGCTACAGCACCGCCTACGATGGGACCCACCCAGTACACCTGCCACGATAAAACAAAAGAAATCGTTAATAAACTCCGTTAGACATAACGACTGCGCTTTTAATAAACCTAGGGCAGATGAAAACCAATAGATAGGGAACGGAAAATGATTAGCTTTTCAATTAGGTATCTGATACAAAAGGATCATAAACGTTCTACTAGGTCAGGCTTATTTTTCCGTAAATAACCCGTTGAAAGGTTTTCGTTTTATGGACACAGACAAAATCCGGTATAGCGCTTTATACTAATGACACGGAATAGCAATTAGGTGAGCGGTATAAAAAACCACTGTGGCATTTTTTCCCCATGCAGCACCTTCCGGTCGGGGACGTGACCCGATGACCAAAACAGCTGTCCAAAAAGCGAAGGCTACTCAGTGTCAAACGTCATTTAAAAAGCGCTCCTTTCTACACAGTTTCACGCTAATATTTACTACAGTATAACAGCTTCGCGAACTTGAGAGTTTTGCCAACGCCCTAGGCACCTCCAATCGCTCGCTACAGCTGTCTTTGTTCAAACATGACAACAATGTAGGAAATAAAAGAGGTACAGGACGGAGATTTGCGAAAGACTCACCCAATGGTTGTCCCATTTGTTGAGTATTACAGCCGGGCCCAAGGACCGTGCAGGATTCAGGCTTCCTCCCGTGTACATTCCCTAGAACGAGAAGCATAATTTGTTATTAAAGCGACCTTGGACGCAATTGAGTGTACGTCTTAGCAACAGTTTGCCCCTAATGAGTTCAGAATATGCAGAAGCACTACCAAGCGGCCTGACAATAAGGGACAGATCGCGTGAGCGTTATATCACGTCACTTTTATACACCCCAAACACTGGATACATAACCCGTCTATCCCAGCACGATTCTGGGTGAGTGCTCATTAGTGCGAGGGCATGTTCTAAAGAGGGCCTGGCGTAACACTTTGGTGAAAGGAAACCAGTAAAACGCAATCAAAAGCGTACTTGCAAGGTTATTTAGAATTAAAATGTGAAACTTACAATAGCCAGAATTTGCGTGGTAACGGTAAGACCGATGGCCAAGGGAGCGGAGCCTTTGATATCATTGCGATTTTCATCACAAACGCCACTGACGATGAGGACCAGTGTGAAAGTGGCAAAAAACTCGACACCAAAACCTTGGGTGGCTGATAACTTGGGATGTAATTCTGTAACGCCTAATGTACTGTGGAACTCCACAGGTGTCAGGGCCTGCAAATGCAAACAAAACGCAAAAAACAAGTCTTTAGTATCCAGTTACTCAGGGAAAACCCCTAAAGAGCACAGATGACGACGACATATTATCAAAAATGTTCCATAACAGAAAACAACAAGAGTACAGTGCGTTACACCAAATTATTGCTGCATCAAGTTTTAACAATCACAACTGCAATCCCGGAGGATACATATGTGGGCGTTCCTAAAGACCGACCGTCTATCTGTCAACGCCCTACATATTCCTCCAGGACACCTGCGCAAACGATTAAAAGGCTTCGTACGATGATACAGCAGCTTACCAAGTTGGAGAAAAACTAGACTAACATTACCTGCAAAATAGCAGCTCCGGCAATAGCTCCAACACATTGAGCTGCGATGTAGAAAAGAGCCTTCAGCACAGAGATCTTGCCAACCATCATCATCGACGTTGTGACTGCGGGATTGATATGACATCCGCTGACGTGGCCAATCGACTATAATTATACGTAAGAAAGACATACAAAATGAGCCATTTTTGAAGGCCACCAAAACAGTTACAATCTCTTTTTTTAGCGTTTTCATACAAGCTTTCTGGGTTTATTACAGCTAGCTAATTTGCATGCCAGATCTCACGTTTGTACACGCTCTAGGACGCTTAAGGCTTCATAGCAACCTCGTTTGGTGTGGTGCGATGGAAACAGTGTTCGCAGGGTTCTGCTCGAAGGTACAAAAGATTTTGTCGAGTTGAACGTCCCGGTTTTCACCGTTAAATTACTTTAATGCCAAACGATAGCCAAGGGCTTTACGACTTGTGTCTCCAAAATTGAGGAGAAATCGGATGGCTGCAGCAACGTATGCTAAACAGAGCATGCTTCTGATTACCTTTTTCTACAACCATAATTACCTACACGCCTGGCTGCCATATTTTACGTTGTTCGCCCACTAATGCAACTTTCTCCCGAGTCTGACCACCAACGCAAGAATCATACGTGGTTTTTTGTTCGTATAGCTTTGTTCCTAAATAACGGGAGTAAGCCTATAGGAAAAAGTCATGGTCAGCTGTATCGTCTGGCGGTGATCTAACTGCGGTCGCACGGTTCTTTTCCCCAGACAATTCCGAGCAATGCTCGTTGCTATGTGACAACGCTAAAAGCCCAGAATTTCTGCTGTTATATTTGAAGGGCAGTTCTATACCAGACTTCAGACATATACTGAATAAAGCAAATGTGAGAGTACGAGACTCTGGGATCGAGCGTGAGAGTTACAAAGAGGGAGCACAGGCAGAATTATTAACACGTATCCGCTCAAGCCGGAGTCCTTGTCCTTGTCCGTGCTTACGTAGGTTCGGCTTCGTAGAAAAGCGAGCCGGCCGCAGTTTATGGGACATCGAGATTGAGATGACCATAATCGCAAATAAGCCCTTAGGGATTTGTACCTCTTATAGTGAATGGGCGCACGGCCATTTGGCCAACTGATTTACATATGAAATAAAACAACTTGTTTTTACTTCTTCGTTACAGTTTTACCCTTGGTTTTGCAAACAAGGTCAAATATAAAGGATTCAACGTTTCCTGCGCTGTTGGGACCCTGTCTCTCCCACACGCAAGCTCTGCTCATCTCATTCCCTTTTGCACGCAATAACAAATTGTCCTTTACTACTTGGCATAACCTACATAAGTAATAAACAAAATTGTGCGCAAATGTAATTTATAGCTTTCGCTTCATTGAAGTGATTTCCATCAGGGATGGTTCACTTACAGCCAGCCACAAATCTTTGGCTTCAGACTAATCAGCAGACGCTGGGTTTTCAAGAGATAAAGGAAATTCTAATCAAGAAACTGATTTCCTCCAATTTTTTTTGAGCAGGAAAGCCTCACTTATGCAAATGTCCAAGAAGGATATACTGTAAACTTCGAACTTGAAAATGTTGTCTTTCTTTTTTCTTACCTGCGCCATTGTGGCAATGGTGACACCGAAGGAAAGGGCCACTTGAACCATTGTTGGCGAATAAGATTCATTCCAACCTTGTGAACACGACGCACAACCAACGAGTACGAGAAACAAAGTGCCAATGAATTCCGCCAGTAGGGATTTCCACACTTCACCGTTGTTGAACTCGCCGCAGCCAAACACGTTCTTCATACTATCCCAGCCTCCCATTCTTCTGTAGCAATGGAAATAAATAGGTTCTTTTAAGTTACAAAGATTGAAACGAGTTGAGTGATATAGGCAGGATTAGCATTAATAACACGACTAGCTTGAAGCAATGCTAAAACAGCAATGGGGAAGGAGCACTCATGAAACCACACGGACTCGGGGGGGTATATACGGTGAGACAATACCACTACTACTGCACAAGGCAAAATGGGATGGGCAAATTATTAAAGGTAGAAGGTTTAAAACGCAGAGGAAAATATAGACTGGAATATACCAAATAAGGCCGAGCTGGTTTTTAGTAAAAGCTTAAACACTCTCGCTAACCCCGAAACAGGGAGCGGTATAAAGCCAAGAGAAAATCCGGATAGGACTGAGATATAGACAACGTTTTAGCAAACAAAGTCGCGTCTTCGTGCTGAACTGTCTAGGCAAGTTGAGAAATTGATGTGGACTTTTGACGATCGGGATTGCAGCGAGAAGATAACATTGTCAACTCTAGCCAAGCAGCCTTCCATTTTTCTCGCATAGACATCGATATGTATCGGCGTTAGAAGACTAAAGAGACCCCCCAGCTCGAAATTGAATATTTTCGAAGCGATTAAAACCGGTAATATGACCAAAGGTAAAGTGGTGTTTAGATTAGCAGTGAAACGGGCAATCGCTAGCTTCTTCACAAACACATGCGTTATCTACTAAGTGACCCAAATCCCGAGCCTTATTGCTTTACACCCTCTTTGGAATGTTCGGGAGATAAATCATTTGCTTTTGGACGCTTTACCTGTGTTGTTGGCAAGGGCAGTTGCAGCAAGAATCTGGCATTTCCTCTGACTGGAAAAACACAAATAACTTTTCACGAACAAACTTTCTGTTCCACCTCTCGGCTTTCTTGTTGCTTCAATGCCACTGAAGCTAAGACTGAGGTAATTCTCACGTTACTCCAAGGACCACAGGTGTGCGGCCAAGGCAAGGAGTTCCCCGTAGCTTAAGCCAAAAGGAGCCGGAAACAGGTAGAGCCGGTGTAAACAGGTAGACCTGGTGTAAAACTGAAAGGAACTTCTCTCTAAAAAAAGTCTCGATGGATTTCGCAGAGCTTCTATGACGCTCATTCGGATCCCATCAGATGAGAATACCTAACGAGCTTGCATCATTTCGACGTCAACAGACAAGTCTAGTAAAAACTCATTCACCCCGAATAAAAAACGAAGAAATGTAGTAGAACATGTTAATGCGTTTGAGCTAAATTGCACGAGCGGGGAATAAGTTCCATTACCTTGGGTTACAAACTTTAGAGTCAGCATATGCTAGCCCAGACTGCTTCAACTTCATAAATTCTGATTCATCATCCTTATCATAATAATATAACCGTAAATACCCCATGATTCCTTTTCCAATAGAGTGTTTTCAAGAAACTGTATGCCCTATAATCAAAGTTATATCCTACAAGCTATAATCTACTTACGCAATAGCGTAAGTAGACTCGTAGTAATTACTCAAAGTAATTACCGTGCTAGTGTCACAAAAAACGAACAATTCAATATTTGTCACTAAAATTGAAATACGGCTAATAGACGAAGGGGGGCAACGAGCTCTGCTCACGCCGGTTACCCCGTAATTAAAAAAATAAAATAAATATTTGTCACTTCTCAACAAAAGGTAGCTACCGTACGTTAGAGACTGACCAGATATGCTACAAGATAACAAGCTTCTGAAGACAGGATGGTATACTTGGGCATTAAGTTTTACAAACAAGTAACACTTCGATAACAAGAGTAGTTCAAGGAGGACAAGGTAAAGCTAAACAGCACTATTACCATAACGGCGAGACTGGAAAAGTCGGATGAATCGTCACGTGTTGATTCAGTATAGGATTTACATATGCTCGTGTTGTTTGTGCTGGCGGGAGGAGACGGGAACGGGAATGTTTTCGGCCTCTGGAAGACTTGGGTCCCGTCCGCAATCACCTTACGTTCGCTTATCCCGTATTAAGTTATACAGGTAATGTATCCTACCCTTCGTCAACAGGTTCTGCAGCACTTATTTGCTAGGAGCTGCAAAAGCCCGTTGGTATATTAATGCAGCTACCCCACCGCCAATGACGGGACCAACCCAATACACCTGAAGCAATAAAATAATAACGTGACCGATATAACGGGGCTAAATTTTAAGATCAAGGTCTTGAATGAGGGTTCAAGATCGTAAAAAGAACATTACATACCCAATGGCAACTCCATTTGTTAAGAATCACTGCAGGACCTAACGATCGCGCTGGATTCATGCTACCCCCAGTATACATTCCCTGCAGTTAATAATTACAGACACATTAATGGTACAGGCGAATATCGACCAAAGCGCAGCAATGTGCTTTAATACTCCATAACAAATAAAGTATGACTGCGGTTCTCATTATCCATCCAGCGCGTTTCTTTTTTTACGGTTTTGAAACTGGAAGTTATGTTATAAGTTCTTAAGAAAACAATCAACATTTTATAGGTTATGAAAGGAAAGGCGCCGGAGTCCTAAACAACAATCACACAACATGCTTCGTTCAAGTGTAAAAACGCTATAACTGGCGGCTTATCAGAAACGCCTAAAAAAAAAAACTAATACAAAGCACGTATACTTACAATAGCCAAAACCTGTGACGACACAGTAAGGCCGATGGCTAAGGGTGCTAATCCTCCAATATCAGGGCGATTTTCGTCACATACACTGCAGATGATAAGCACAAGCACAAACGTAGCGAAAAATTCGATACCAAACCCTTGGGATGGTGTAACTTTGTTGTGCAACTCCGTAAAGCCTAAAGTGCTGCGAAATTCCGGAGGTGTCAAAATCTGGAACAATGGCGAAAAAAAGGGTAATTTTCAAATCATGGGCAAACTCTTTCAATAGAGCGACAGCAATGTTTTACAACTCAAGTGCAAGTCAAGTGCACTCATTTTACCTGCAAAACAGCAACTCCTGCGATACCGCCTGTGCATTGTGCAATGATATAAGCTAGTCCTTTCAGCACCGTAATCTTGCCTACCAACATCATCGACGTAGTTACCGCCGGGTTGATATGGCATCCACTTATATGACCGATCGCCTGTAAATCAGCCAATTAGTAAATGCATATAACTTCTTCAAAGTTATAGCATTTTTTAGAAAATTTGTACGGCTAGTTTCATTCAAGGGCTGATGCTACTCTCATTTCTTTGCAATTCAAACCGTCTATCAATTCTGATACAATCTTGTTTTACTCGAAAGCTAAAATAAGAGAAACGTAAGTTGCGACTTGTCAACTGATACTGTAAGGGCAGGTAAGTCCTTTTCGAATAACCGATGCAAATACAGGTGTAAAACTTCTTCACCGAAATACCACTAAGGATTAGGTTTCAAATGTTACCTGCGCCATGGTAGCGACGGTGATACCAAAACTAAGAGCCACTTGAACCATTGTTGGCGAATAGGATTCGTTCCAACCTTCAGAACATGCAGCACAGCCGGAAAACACGAGAAACAAAGTGCCAATGAATTCTGCTAGCAAGCACTTCCATAGCTCATGGCTGTTGAAGTCGCAACATCGCAGTGAACTTTTGAAACAAGCCCAGGAATATGTTGTCGTTTCTCTGAAAAAGCAAATCATGTTAGACTGGATCATTGAAATAATGTGTTTTTTTTGTTTTTGTTTTTTTTAAGTTTGACAAATATATAACGAAGTCAACATTCCGATTTCGGTATTAATTGAAGTAGCTCAGTTTTCCCCCTTACTTTTTAGCTGGAATAGCTACAGTGAACTGGTCCAACATAATCACTGCAGAAGAGGAAGTAAACAGCAATCTGTGGAAATCGAGATATTAAGGATCCCCTGCATTGTTCTGACAAATCGTCTATGTACGGCATTGTTAGTTCGCTTTGTTGCAAAACAAGTATAGATGTTTCTTCTACAAAAAGATAAGCCCTGAGGGTCTGATCCCACTGCAAGTCAGCAATGTGCTTATCTTATCATAGAAACACATATTTTGAAGGTTGATGAAACTTATATAGGCAAAGGATTTGGTTCCTGAAATACATATCACTTACCTGCCTTGATGTGATCGAGTGGAATTTGAAGCACGTTGAGCTTTGCTTCTCTGCGCTGTGGAGGTCCAACCTTGCGAGAAAACAGCCGGCCGTGGTATGAGCCAACTCGAAGAACTTCTGTTGGTTATACCGGAGGTTCAAATTTCATCGGCAAGGAACAGAATACAAATCGCATTCCATCAAGCATAACAATCTAATGGCCAAGACACACCACTTAAGTTGCAAAACTCATTTGTAGGTACAGTGGGTCTCACGTAACCTAATAAATAAATGCAAACCCATTCCTACTCCAAAAGCTAAAGAATTTCCACCGCATGGCACATGACTAAGAATTTGGGGTTTTGTTTTTAAGTCACTGGAAACCCCTATACATTATTCAAATATCAAATATACCATGGGTAGAATCAATAAACTTTTTCATTAACGAATCTTAATAGGTCACGCCTGCCCCCATTTCTCAACGGATATTTTGTAACCAGAGAAATCGAAGCCGATCCACACAACAAGTTTCATTAGCGGTTGGTAGTAGTCTTACGCTGATACTCCCCAAGCCCGGTTAGCTCAGTCGGTAGAGCGTGGGACTTTTAATCCTAAGGTCGAGGGTTCAAGTCCCTCATCGGGCGACGTCTTTTTTAATATTTAATTCCATAATTTAATCTGTTCCTTTCACGTCAAGATATATTTCTTGTCAATAGTTATAAAGTAGGTGCCGCTTATTATCACGTGTGTCAAGTGAATAGTGATTCTATTAAGATTGATTCTAATAACCGAAAATCGAAAATATGCTTGTTTTTTTCCACGTTTCCTTTTTCTAAATTCACTATATATACACCCATTATTGTTTATTTCGTAACGATTTCCCAACAATTTTGATAGAGATGATTGATGAATTCCTAACTTAACGGCAGCTTCCTCTTGTGGCAAATCTTTTAAATTTAACTTGTCATAAGTTTCAACGAGCCGCAACTTTTCTTTTCCATTTAACTCAACTCTTTTCTTGTTCGTCACCATTTTTATATAACCACAGGTCTAAAACACAACTAACACTGCGCCTTTGAAGTCTACTTCTACACTTAGGTAGGGTTCTCAACACGATATCCCTTATAATTTTCATTGTCAATTAAAGGAACTGGTCATTCAATTGAATAACCTGGTCATTTAATTGACTGGGGAGTTTAGAAGGGATTTCACCCTAAGCGTAGTAGTAGGTTGGAAATGACAGGATTGCTCAAAACGACGTAAAAGCAATGTCGTTTATCAATATGCGAAGTCCACGTAGCAATCCCTACTGTAGTTTCGTTACTGCTACATGTGAAGCTTCTTTTGAAATTGATTATAATATCTTAAAGTGTGATATTAATAACTGATTAAAATACTACGAATTTTATCATTTTGAATCGATCCTTTAACTTTGAATCCATAAAGCGTCTGATTCTAATAACCAGTGATCACAATAAACGGCATCTACTTTATATTATCAAGTAACTAAGCTTTATGAACTTGTACGGCAATGTTTAAATGAAAATATACGGTATAAGAGTAAAACCAGACATTAAATTCAATGTGCTCTATTATGAAATCAACGGAGCCGCGTACATCCTAAGCACAATAGCACAAAATGATACAAACATTCTAACCAAGTCTTTCCCTTCAGGCATGTTCATACCGACAGTCGGAAATGAAAAATATTAAAAGAATATATGTACTTTTTTTTTACCGGCTGGTATTCAAAGTTTTCGTGGCTATTGCAGCTTCGGGGAACAAGGTGTGATAATTGGCTACGGGTACATAAGCAGCAGTAATAACTCGTCCAGCAAAAAACCGTCCATGTAATGCCTGAACTGAGGCGACGGCCGCCGCTACGGTGGGACATTTGACATATACGTGGCCTTGTCCGGAAGCCTTATCAACAAAGACGTGCAAAGCACCGCCATGTTTGGTACATTCTTCAATGACATCATCTGCGATTTCCTCATCCCAATTGTGCCCGCTTTCAGTGCGGGTGTCGAACATATTAGCCAGCAAAAAACATTGTGTTGAAATAGGCGGTGCTGTGTGGACATGCGCTTGGGCGGCCGCAGTTTCAGCTGCCGCTTTAGCTGCTGCCACGCTACCTAAGCTCAAAGTGTTGGCAGCAGCCATAGGTATTTCCATGCCAGTGCCTTGCGATAATTTTGCCATCAAAGCCAAACGTCCTGTGGCACCCAAAGGTAAGCCAGCTCGATCCATATCATCTGTATCCAAGGAACCGCCCCCTCCGTACCCGTCAGTTCGATGTTCTGTTACGTAACTAATGCGCATAGGGCGCCCGGCCAACTCAAAACCGTTGAGCTGTTCCATAGCCCGCTTCCCATCTTCGTAATGCCGAAACTGTTGCATAGAGTTAAAGTTACAGATTATGTTTATCTTTTTAATGTTATTTTTGTTTTAATTTACCGTCACAAAGCCATAGCCTTTGGAACGTCCGGTTTCGCTATCCATCATTAAAACCAATTGCTCAATCTTGCCGAAAGGTTCAAAAATGCCCCGCAACATGTCTTCAGAGATATTGTAATGCAAAGAACCCACGTATAAACGCATTGGACCTTGCGTATTGCCACGGCCATACGAGTTCTGTGAAGGCGCAGCAGCCGCAGCTGCCAGACGGTTCTTCTCAGCTTGTGTGACTTGCACAACGATTGGAATGCCCAACAGCTTCTCTCCACTCAAGCCCAAAGCCTTTACAAAAGTTCCAAATTAATCAGCCTTTTTATGAATTAAACATAACGACAAACATAAAAGCAGGCATGGAGGGAGGCCACAGAATTCCAAAACAGGAGTTCTTTTTGTCTCCAAAAAAATTTCCTGTTTTGAAACCACTTCCTTATTTTTTTCTTAATTGTTACGTACTAAAGTGACGGATTTCTGCTCGAAAAACTCCACGTAGGCCACGCCTTTGAAGCGGCGCGTCTTGTTGCACGTGATGAGACGGACATCTCTGACCTACCGTCGTCAAAGAGACAGAGAAAAGAAACATGCCTATAAGTTTTTGTGAGCACTATCCAGAAAACCAATACGTTTTTTCTCTTTTCTCCAATTTCTCAATTCAAAATAAGAAAACGAAAAGTTCCGGAGTTGTACTGCCCTTTATGCCTCCTTCTACGTTCAAGGGGAGAAATCTACACGAAATAAAATAGTGACATTACCAGTTGTACCGTCTCTTTCTCAAAAAACTCGATATAGGCCACGCCCTTGTGACGCCTGGTGCGGTTGTCAATAACTAGACGAACGTCCCTGATCTAGAAGCGTTTCATTAATCATTACGAAAAAAATATCCCCATAGAGTTAATGACAAATAACAAACTACGAACAACATAATTATAAATAAAATAATAATAATAACTATGAACAAATAACGAAAAGGTGTAATTTACCTTGCCCACTGACGAGAAAAACTCTTCCAAGTCCCTGGGACGGACACGAGCCGCCAATTGCATACAAAATACTGTACGGGCATCACGTTCTTCAGGGGTCAAATCTGGACCAGGTTTTCGACTAAGAAACGAACATGTTTTAACAATTATTAAAAAAAAATGGACGGAAATGCATGATATGAAAGTAGAATCATACTTGCTGCTTGGTGAGGGAGACATGCGTCTACCAAACCTCCCACCTCCGAACCCTCTTCGCGGACTGCGTCCACGGAAGCGATCTCGACTGCGACTTCGACTGCGTTTTTTGTCCCGATCTTTTTCACGATGGCGATCCTTATCGCGCTCGCGATCTTTATCCTTATCCCGCTCGCGATCTTTATCCTTATTCCGATCTGGATCCTTATTCCGATCTGAATCCTTATTCCGATCCGAATCCTTATTCCGATCCGAATCCTTATTCCGATCCCTGTCTTTATCTCTGTCCCGGCGATCTCTGTCCCTATCTGACTTTTTGTGGTCTCGATCACGATCACGGTCCCGATCCCTGTCTCGTTCACGGGGTTTATCACCGTCCTTCTCTCGGTCACGTTCGCGCTTGTCCCGATCCTTCCCGCGATCTCCTTCCCGAGATCTACAAATCAAGTAAATATTATTCACTTTCTATTGCGATGCCACGTGCTGAAAATGATAATTACCCGCGAGAATCATCGCCGGAGCCCTCGTGACCATTACGTCCGGGATCAGCTTCGTCTTGGGCCTGGGAAGATATCCATACACAGCGGAATTTTCGAGGGGTTTATGATGGGTTTGGATGGGGTTCAATTTTTAGGGAGCAGAAAAATTAATTTCCATGTTTTGAGGTTGCGCGAAGGTGGGTATAATAAAATGGGAGGGTATCCAAAGAAAGAAAAAGAAAACAATTTGTAAATTAGAACCATACTGTTCTCGAGGACGGCACATCCAAATCCACATGGGTAAGTAGGACCGTACTTACTGCCACAAGCAATACGAGCAAAACTTGGGGAGTAGGTGAGCAAGTATAGAATCTGCAAGGATACAACTAAGTGCTTATTTGTATGTAAACTTAACCCTGAGCCTGACCTGCTTGCCCGTCTCGTACGTCGTAGGAGAATGGCAAAACCTAAACACAGAATCGATGAGGATGCAAAAAATTAAATAAATTGGATTGCGATTGGCAAAGGCTCAGGCTCATGGCAGGGGCTCTTTCTTGGTGGCGTTATTGTTGGGTCAGTCGCCCTCCAACCTGAGGTGACAACAAAGGCAGACGTGAGAAGATAATCAACAAACCTCGCCTAACATTTCTCTTCTAACCCCTGTCTAACGAGCTACCAACTCACTTCCAAAACCTTGGCTGCGGAAGGCCAATAGCGACACTCGTGTACCCTAAGCTAACCTAACCTAGGGCTAAAACCCACGTATAATACCTTGGATTGTGACTCGACAGCAGTTTTCTCTCATGTGCATGTGTCAAGTGATTGAAAACGCCAGACTGACGCACAAGTGCGCATAACTCTACAAGGAAATATGGGGGAAATCAAAACTAATGGCCAAGCTTTCCGTTTTTATAATATACAAAACACAGCAATAATAAACAAAATAGACGTCCAGGTGACGTTAATCCTAGTCAATTATTAGCTTTTAAGGCTTGAATCAGAACAAAAGTGACTTACATTATTGTTGTTTTGGCCCTTGTAAGCTGCTTCCAGCATTGCTTCTACGTCTAAATCTTCACCCATGGCCATGAGTGTGTAGTAGAATTAGTTAAATCCAGGGACAAACTGCGCTCCAGAGACAAACACACCTACTGTATTATGAATTTATTAGTATATTGTCAGACAAGACTGATTATTTACCTGTCAAAAGCAATCTAACTGCTTGTACTTCTGCCAAAGAAACACGCACTTTCACTGCTTTCTTGCCAAGTGTTCCCAAAATGGCGGCGAACGCCCAGGAGAGCGCCATCTATCGCTAGTGGACCTCAAAAATAAAAAGTATCGCTCAAAAGTTTCGCCATCTATGTGCTCTAAAAGACAAAAGCACTGAACAATTTTCGAGAAATACCTATAATATTGTAATATTATAATATTATTAATTATAATATTGTAATATTATAATATTATTAATTATAATATTGTAATATTATACTATAATATAATATTAATATTTCCTATAATATTGTTACGGGTCAATGTTAAGGAGATTACAATTAAGATTAACCAAGGCTAAGGTTATTATGAATAAGAGTGCAAAGTTTGATTGTTAACGTTTTGCCAACGTTGAGCGGCTGTCAGTTATAAAAACCTATGCAATCAGTGTAAAAAACAGTCTAGCTCGGACCCGTACAGAAAAATGCAAGACATAAACGAGAGCCATCCGCGACAATATAAAAAATAATAAAGAAGCATAATATAATATAGCAATATAATATATAAATGCAGTATTTAGATAAATGTAATATTTCGATACTGTCCGTTACGTGGCAATATCGCTCCCCTTCATTGCTCAATCGGGTCACTTCGATCACAAGTATCTTGGTTAGCCAACCTTGGTTCTTCTCGACTTATCCTGAAGGGCTTAAAAAAAAATAAAACCCTGGAATAGTCGCAGGTATAAAATAATTAGTGGTAACTATAGAAAAACGCCGGAAACGCGGGCGGTGTATTCGTGTGAAAAGGCCACTCCGTATACAGAATCTTGTTCCCAAGAAAATTGCTTCGCATGCTTGTATCTTACTATCATGTCTACGCATGGTCAGCGAAACAAGTCTAATGAGAACTGGAAAAAACATTTATGAGCAACATTTCTAACTTTTATATTTCGCCTGTAGCTTATTGCCACATTCGTTCCCCCCAATTTTTCACCGTTCCGTCGGACTAGTTCCTCTCAAGCAAACAAATACAATAACAAAACCTTGAAACCCCTTAGCCAAAACCTATTCAAGCGAATACAGAGTAGCCTCTCCCCGCCCTCTTTTTTAAAACGGCTCATTTTCTTGCTCTTCGTCCTCGTCATTAAAGTTGTTAATCTCATCATCGACCGAAGCTTCTTGGTATTGTTGATATTCCGACACCAGATCGTTCATGTTGGATTCGGCTTCAGTAAACTCCATTTCGTCCATGCCTTCGCCCGTGTACCAATGCAAGAAAGCCTTGCGGCGATACATGGCTGAGAATTGCTCCGAGATGCGCTTAAACAATTCTTGAATAGCTGTTGAATTGCCAATGAAAGTAGCTGACATTTTCAGACCCCTAGGTGGGATATCGCAGACGGCAGTTTTGACGTTATTAGGAATCCATTCAACAAAGTATGCGGAATTCTTGTTCTGGACGTTGAGCATTTGTTCATCGACTTCCTTCATGGACATACGGCCTCGGAAGACGGCTGCAACCGTCAGATATCTTCCATGCCGGGGATCGCAGGCCGCCATCATGTTCTTGGAGTCGAACATTTGTTGGGTCAATTCAGGCACGGTTAAAGCTCGGTACTGTTGAGCTCCACGGGCAGTCAAGGGTGCGAAGCCTGGCATGAAGAAATGCAAGCGTGGGAAAGGGACCATGTTGACTGCCAATTTCCGCAAGTCCGCGTTTAATTGCCCAGGAAATCGCAAACAGGTCGTGACGCCAGACATGGTTAGGGAAACCAGATGATTCAAATCCCCGTACGTAGGAGTACTCAGCTTTAGTGTCCGGAAGCAAATATCGTAAAGCGCTTCATTGTCAATGCAAAAGGTCTCATCCGTGTTCTCAACGAGTTGATGGACAGAGAGAGTGGCATTATAAGGCTCTACGACTGTATCCGAGACCTTAGGCGAAGGCACGACCGAAAATGTATTCATAATGCGATCGGGATATTCTTCGCGAATCTTGGAAATTAAGAGCGTACCCATTCCCGAGCCGGTTCCACCTCCCAAGGAATGAGTCAGTTGGAATCCCTATCAATACAAGCAGTGAAGCATGAAATAAACTCTGTTACCTTGGACCAAGTAAAAAAAAAAAGTAAGTAGAGTTATGTCTTTACCTGCAAGCAATCGCAATTCTCCGCTTCCTTTCTGACCACATCCAGGACGTTGTCGACCAACTCGGCCCCTTCGGTGTAATGCCCTTTCGCCCAGTTATTGCCCGCTCCGCTTTGACCAAACACAAAATTGTCGGGGCGAAATAATTGACCGTATGGTCCCGAACGGACAGAATCCATAGTACCAGGCTCTAAATCAACCAAAATGGCACGAGGGACATATTTTTTGTTACTAGCTTCATTATAGTACACGTCAGCCCGCTCCAATTGCAGATCCGAGTCGCCTTTATAAATTCCCGTGGGTTCAATGCCGTGTTCATCGGAGATAATCTCCCAAAACTAAACCAAAGCACAGATATGTTACGAGATGATAAAAAGAAATTATTTCTACAAAATTCACAGGCGACAGAGAATAAAACTTAATCCATACCTTGGCACCAATCTGGTTCCCACACTGGCCAACTTGAAGGTGAACAATTTCACGCATGGTTATTTGATTAATAAGGAACTTTAGGAAAGAATAATCAGCTGCTTTCTGTACACTGGCACACCTCGGCTTGAATTGAACTTGGGGAGCTTCTCGGCCAACTCTTATATACCCAAGTCTTTCCTTACCGTAGTCTCGAAAAGCTGCAGGTGTACGGACTCGTGCTAACAGCTAAGCTTGCGGTTTCGGATTCATCATCGCTCTGGGCATGCCTGCAATTATGAAGCGTAGCTCCTTGCTCTTTAAAAAGCACAATTGGGCTATAAAAATTGACGTGAATTGTTTTCGGCCAACTACTTATATTTTAGAAAAATACAAAGCATAAAAGTACTTAAAATTTCGACAGAAGACCGTTTAAAACAGGTTAAATACCGAGCGCGTAAACTATGGCTTGCAGGATAATTACAATTTTAGTCGATCTAGCCTGCTGGATTCAACCCAGCTAGTCAATCGTAGGATTGATGAACCCGAAATCTATAGGTGTAAATATTTCCATTTCTTCCGTTAGAACAGCATCAAGGTTTCCCAGAGTTTCACTCGTCTGAGTCGAGAATATGTCAGTTGGACAAACGTGCCACGCAAATATGGGAGAAACTCGGTGTCCGATAGTCCGCTGTTGCGGAACTGGCATTCCAAGCTCCTCCAAATTCTCGCATACAGTTGAGCTTCGCCACGGTTGGAAATCTGACGGGTATAGCACGTTTCCGTCGTTGGCTACCGAATGTGACTCGTCCAACCGAGTACCGTATCCTACGTTGGAATCCAATGACTGCAAAACGGCATAACAGGGAGATCCAGGCTGGCTAAAGGTTTCCAGTGATGACGGGTAAAAATCAACCGAAGCAATTTCTTCCAGTGATGTTTGGACTGATAAAGCATTCTGATCATTTCCGGAGGAGAAACTGTCGTGAGATTCGGACTGAGACGCAGAAATTGAGTTTATTTCTGTTTTGTAGGCTTGTTCCTCGGCAAAAGTGGAAGCATGACCTTGACTCTGAAATTGAAACAAAATTAGCATTTGTTCTCATCGTATTCTACGAGTTCATGTTACTTGCGACGAAAACGACTCTTGGCTGTCTTGACTACCAAGAAATTTGCGTTTGCCAGCATTCTCTTTGTTGGTAATATTGAGACCAATTTTCTTTTTCGATGCTGTGCGTCGGCGAACATAATCAACAAAGTCAGGGTTAGCCCTAATGAAATGCGGATGACAGAATTCTAACGCAGCTTCTGCTCCTTCGTTTGAACTATTGTCGTCGTGGCTCAAGAGTAGATCCCGTTTTTGCCGTTTCTTTATTGGCATGCGACGAAATCCATAAAGATGCAGCTGGCGGATAAAGCTTTTCACTGATTGCGTTTTGAAAGGATGCGATCCAGTGCTTGATAAAAGCTCATGCAGTGCTTGGAGCCGGAGTTTTATGCCAGTCCCTTCAGTATTCCATTGCAAAGCAATGCCCGACTGGCCATGCGTCAGTAGGCGATAAAGTTTGTAAGGAAATCGCCACTGACGATCAGCCATACCTAGAAGACATAAAGTGGGGTCATTAGGCTGTTTCTTTCATATAGGCATGTTTCGGTCCTTATCATTAAGGTAGCGAAGATAATGAAATTATTTACTCCAGCTGGGAGTTTTACAAAAGCAGACTTAAGCAATCAACGTCATTCGGCTACGCGGGGTTTCAAACGGAGGCTTTGATAATCGGTGATGCAAACAGGTGTACGGAAGAACGGAACAAATGCGCTCGAAAAAGTAAACGGATAAAATGAGGAAAATCTAACGCATATGAGAGAACTGACACCGAAATTAAAAACCTTATCCTTAATGCATCCCGTCAATAAACTCCGTTCCTGCGTATGTACTATGCAGTGCCAACTCATCACGATCAGTTTTAGTTGAGCAGTTGCATGTACTGTACCGTGGAACATTTTTGTACAATAAAAAGAACATATATACACAAATGGCTTTGCTGAATACCGTGGCACGAAAGAAAGTAGCGTTACTTACCGGAGTCACTGGTCAGGTAAAAAAAAAATACGAAACGTGGACTACAACCATTAACGAATTTAAGTGCAAAATATTGACCAAGGATATTCTGAAGGAATTGATATCTCGAATACATATTCAGTTTAGTTATACAAAATAAAACTTCCTTCCACTAAAGCTCGTAAATTGTATACACTTCGAATTGTGATAGTCTACCTTATTTTCGTACTATAAAACTTAGCCAGTGACTGCAGAAATCAAAATACTTACCAAGTATTAAATGTTGTTTAAGACAAAAATAGAAAATAATAGGCAGATATAAACACAGTATCTAGTTAAAAACTTTGCTGGGTACAAGAGAAGAAGCCAGAATTCCGTTTGCTGGCTTCAAACCTGCCGCAAATTCCGTCGTCTCACCGTTACCATGGTAACGTGGCCTTTACCTATCGAAAGCGAACAAGTCACAAGCTATGCAAGGGACTCTCAAAGAACAAATTTTAATTTGTCTCCACCATAAGACAAACTGAAAAAGTGACAAAATAAAAAAACGAAAAAATAAAATACTTCTACAATTGATACTGTTCACTGAAACAGACGCCAAAATTATATTATACTATCCTCTAAATTTCCCGCCTTAGACTGTATTACCAATATTACGTACGATGCTATAGCCACCTATGGAGCTTATAAAAAAACATCACTTAACGTACACAATTTCTGGTTTACCTTGCATAAACCCTTTTAAGATACTTCACTGCTTTCTTGTTAATCCGCACTACAAAATGGCTTTAGCTAACGCAAATGGATCAGCCAGTGGTGACCGAAAAGCAGCTTTGATTACAGGCATTACGGGACAAGTATATAACCTGTTGTATTATATATAGACTTATTAAACTTACTAGAAGGAATAAAGTAATTGAAATGTAGCACTTACTTCTTTGTTTTTCCTACAGGATGGGTCATATTTAGCGGAGTTTTTACTGGGAAAGGGATACGAAGTTCATGGCATTTTGCGTCGTTCCAGCTCTTTCAACACTGGTCGTATTCAGCATTTGTATGCCGACCCGAAGTCGCATACAGAAGGCTCAATGCACTTACATTATGGCGACCTTACAGACAGTTCTTGTTTGGTCAAAATTATCTCAGAAGTCCGTCCAACCGAGATATATAACTTGGGAGCACAAAGCCATGTCAAAGTCTCCTTCGATTTAGCAGAGTACACTGCCAACGTGGATGCCCTGGGCACGCTTCGTATTTTAGACGCCGTCCGGACGTGTGGACTAGAAAAGCAAGTCAAGTTTTACCAGGCGTCCACCTCTGAGCTCTACGGCAAAGTCCAAGAGGTGCCACAAAATGAGAACACTCCCTTCTACCCCAGATCCCCCTATGGTAACAATTGAGCGTGGCGTAACTGCAGTAAATTTACAAAACTGTCTTGTTTTCTTATAAGGGGCTGCCAAATTATACGCTTATTGGATCGTCATTAATTACCGCGAAGCGTACGGGCTATTTGCTTGCAATGGTATTCTTTTTAATCACGAAAGCCCCCGAAGAGGAGAAACCTTTGTTACGCGTAAAATTACGCGGTCTGTCGCAAAAATCACGTTAGGACAGATGGAGTATTTCGAGCTGGGTAACTTGGATGCTAAGCGAGATTGGGGTCACGCACGAGACTACGTTGAAGTATTTATATCATTACGCTAGAATTCATAGTCAAAGATAGAATCATTCAGGCAATGTGGGCTATGCTGCAGCAAGAAACGCCTGAAGATTTCGTTATCGCCACAGGGGAGACGCACAGTGTGCGAGAATTTGTTGAAGAAGCTTTCAAGTTGGTCGACCGAACCATTGTATGGGAAGGCGAAGGTGCTAGCGAAATTGGCCGCGAAAAAGAGTCTGGAATTGTTCGAATCAAAGTAAATCCGAAGTACTATCGTCCCACGGAAGTAGTAAGTGATCTTTCTTTGGTTTAAAAATCGGGTTGGACGCGATGGCGTGTCAGACAGATCCCTACGAAATGTTGCGATATCTCGTAGGGCGCCGTAGATAATCATGAATCATGTCGGCAGTCATCATATTCAATAAATGGTTTGTTGAACCATCTACTGACGCCATACAGATAAAACAGCAAATTAAAGTTACAATACTTTCAGGCTTTTTATGTGTCGCTTCGTACAAGCTAGGCAGTACGATAAGCAATTTGCAATTTTCCTGAAGTTTTTACGTGAGGATGATATTTTTGTCATCCTCGGTTTTTAATGGAGAACTTTATGTTCAAGGCTTGCTTTTATTGTAATGTTTTGTTTGTTCGAATTTGCGGAAACTTTCGTCAAAATTTTGACGGTCCGGAGGGCCGTCATTCGATGCACTCTAGCGGACAATATTTTTTAAAAGCGCGAAATTCAAATTTGTATTCTGTAACCTGTTTATTATAGGAGCTACTGCTGGGAGATCCAACCAAAGCTAAACAAAAACTAGGATGGGTTATTTCAACAGATTTCTTGGTAAACATACTTTAACCATTTCAGGGCAAAAAAAAACACATTTTCATGCAATGTTTATTTATTTTAACAGACTCTGGTTAAAGAGATGGTCACTTCCGACTTGGAACTCATGCGTAAAAACCCTGCCGCTTAGAAGTGCAAGAAAGTCAAGTTTTTTTTATCTCCACGCCACTGTGCAGTTAGAATCATGCCTTTAAACGTATTGAGGTGTGACACAAGATATATTAAACAAAAATACGCAAAAAAGATTTTAATTCCTGTTGTGTGTGGAAAAGGTTGAGTGAGTACTTTTCCTGGAACTGCACATTCCATAACAAAACGTTCTTTCACGGTAACTGTACAATTTTAAAACATTCAAGGAAAAGGTTCAAGTTTTAAGTGTGGGGTAAGAAAAAAAAACTGTTTCAATACACGAAATTTGTCTGACGCACATATGGAGCTTTGGGAAAGTTTGCAAACAAACTCGGAACTTCCTTTAACCACACACACATGTTCACGCTAACAAGGTAGGTCTTTCATTAAAGACGGGTAATGTTTACAATCTACCCGAGAAAGAGAGAAAACTGACTTGAGTGTCTGATCGCCGCCTTTGACACGCGCTTTTCCAACACATAATACACAAACAAACAAGTTCCCCTCGAGCATTCCCAAACTTGTCCCAACTCGTTTTAGGCTTCTGAAATAATAAATAAATCACGGCAGGTTACGTCCGCTTGACATCACTCTAAGCTGTCCAAATAGTATTTAACTTAATAAGCGCTCAATGGCGAAGGATAAGAAAGGCGGTTGAACAGGTTTAGGGTTCTGAGTTTGACTTGGCAAAGGACCAGGACCGTTCCCACGCACGTTTGAAAATTCCGCACTGGTCATGGTACTTGAAGTGCAGGTACTCGGCCTCGGTTTGGGACGTCTTCGACGTCTCCGGTAGTTACCTTGTTCGAACATGTCCAGGCAACCCGGGTCAAGGGTCCAATAGGCACCTTTGCCAGGGTTCCGGACGATACCATCTGATGCCTTGTCTTTATTCCGGGCAATTTTGATGAAACAAGGATTCAAGCTCAAGTTGTGGCGGATGGAGTTCTGCCAGCCTTGTTTATTTTCGCGGAAGTACGGAAACCGGTCCATGATGTACTGGTAAATCCCGCTTAACGTCAACTTTTGCTCTGGGGATGACTGGATCGCCATGGCTATCAGTGCAATGTAGGAATACGGTGGTTTCTCGGCAAAATGTGAATGTGTCACTAAGCAAGGGTCATCTGCGAAGACAAAAGATTTCCTTTCGATACATTTCACTCTTTGACTATTTTTGTAACATTTCTTTATTGACGAATGCTAACAAAAATAACCATATAGGACAAAGAAAATAACAAAAATAAACAAAACTATGAGTCGAAGAAGTGTATTTACATACTTACACATTTTGATATTTGAATTACTTGGGACATGGTAGACCGAGTCCGTTACCATCCAACGGGGCCAGTAGCAAGGTTGTACATGGCGGATAGCCTCGTGGGGTGGATTCCAGTTAAACTGGAAGTTCACATTGGGCCAATTGGAGTTTGACCACTCGCGGTGAATATTGTTGCCAGGAAGCAGCATACTGGTGTTGAGCATTCTTGAAACTGAGGCTTTTCTGGAGTAGGACCCAGGATTTGCAGTTTGCCGAGAATTGGATCAGGACGGTTGTGTACCCGCCCACCTTTTTTTATATATTTTATTTTCGCCATTTTCCCAGGAAGGGAAGACAGCGTTAGGTTTGTGTCGGCAGCGCAAGAACAGAAAGTTTGTGAGTTTGTATGCGGAGGCAAGGCATGGGGCCTCATTTGTTTTTACACACTTGAAGCGTTAGAAAAACAAACTTGCATCTGGAGGGGCTCCCAAGTTGGGGAGGGGAGACTAAGAAGCGGAACGAAATCCTTCCTTTACGGTGCAGAGCGCTTCCCAACAATGTTTGAATGTAGTACACAATAAATTAAGAGATAAAGACGTATTCACTGGGAATAGAAATGCTTCTGATTACTGCTTTCCAACAAACGTGGTTCCCATTAGCTGTCCTTTTTTTTCGCGTACTTCTACATTAATTACTTTTATAATTTTCCAATTGCAACTAATTAACCAGGACTGCATTCTGGTGTGCACGACAGTAACAAACTAGACTCTTTATGTGAGCTTTTCTTTGCTGTCTACAACTTTGGATCACGAACGAGGTAATTAAGTTAAGATCGGAGTCCCAGTGCATGAATACAGGCTAGCGCAGCAGCTTGTTCAGCCTTTCGTTTGTTTTTCTCCCTAAATTAGAAGCACAAAGCATAAAAGTTGAAATATTAGCCATAATTAGGCAAGACTACAATATTAGATGTGCTTACAGGTAAACAGAGGCGTATCTTTTGCCCTGGATAGTGACGATAGAGTAAAATACTTTATCCTTTGCCTCTGTGTGATACGCAGGCATGTCGATGCTTTGCTTTTGAGTCCAACGCATTAGGAAACTTTTAGGTAAATTGTCCACATTCGGATATAAATGCTTGTCGTAACGCACTGCCACGCGAACGATATCGTCCGTTTTGAGTTTCTTGAAAGGAACACCATCCAAAATTATATCTAACGGCACGTTATGCAACGCAAAGCGTTTCTGGTGCTCATCATATAAACCTTCCATGTTCCATATCTCACTATTGTAACCCAAGGAAGTTCAATTTTGCTAATAGAAAAAAGAATAATAGTAAAAAATTACCATATTTGTCGCATGGTTTTGGCATGAAGCAATGACTGCCCTTTTTCATTTTCAACTGTATCTCTAAACATGGCTTGAAGACAGTACTTGGTGTTACCTACCGGATTATCGTATTGGATAGCCAATTTCAAGTATGACGTCATAACATCTTCTATTGGTAGTAAACCCTCTTTTCGGAAAACCGAACAGTTCCACTGGGCGGCCCTAGCAACCATAACGCTACTGGAAGCGCACTCGGTTGCGTATTTGGAAAAGTCCTCATAGCAAGTGATATCCGCTGAACCTCCGCTGTAAAGAAAGCAGAACAGGGTAACAAAGTAAAGAATACATGATTTTTGAAAAGACTACTTGGCAATAACCGGAATTTGCAAGGCTTCAGCAACGGTTTTGATACCGTGTGTATTGTTTGGGTGTTTAGGACGTTCTTCTTTCGTTCGACCGTGCACGGCTAAGGCAGTTACGTTGCAATCTTCAATGACACGGGCTAGTTGAACCGTCTCATCTAATGTTGATAGCAGTCTAATTTTGCAAGAGACAGGAATGGTTAAGCCTTGAACGAGCTTGCTTAGGATGGCTTGCACGAGATTCGGTTGAGTTAACAAGGCGGCACCCATGTTGCCTTTCAGAGAAAATTCTTTCGGACAACCCATATTGACGTCTACTGCAAATATATCCTCCGCTCTGTGAGGAAAACGTTAATGTCTATTATCTTGTTCAGGCGATACATTTTTGGAATTACAATTTTTGTGCAGCTTGCAAGGCTCTATCTGGATCGCTCGTTCCCATCTGAAAGACTATTTTGCCTTTTTCTTTTTCGCAAGTTCGGAAGACGACACACCCATCTCTGTCATCCACGTAATCAATAGTACCAAGACATTCTGATAAGAAACGCAAAATGGTATTACAGTATTAATGAATAAATAACCAAAAAATCTTTGACCTGCTATGTCCGAGAAAAACGAAAATATATCATTTAAGAATGTAAGATTATTTATACCGTTTATGACTCGCCTGCATTGTACAAGTCTCTTATCAATGATTTCTTCGCTGTAAACTAAATCAGCTCCCAATTCCAACGCAAGCAAACGAAATGGCAAAGTATTCATCCGAACCATGGGCGCAAGGATACATTTTCCAATGTGTGACGAGCTTTTCAATGGCATCATTTTTTTCTAAAATCTTGTAACAAACAACTAATAATCCAGAGAATAATCACAATTAAAAAACAAAACAATAACACGTGTGTCTTTCTGCCGTGTTAATTATCATATTTCCGATTTCCTATTGGTATCGTTGTCGATGAGCCTTAGCGAGATGCAGGCAATTTCGATTACGATTCTGAAAAGAAACAATTCCTTGGTCAGTAACCGCCCTTGACCTCTTTCTTATCAGAATCAACCTGCCTCACAAAGAAGGGTCGAAGGGCAACATAGCCGATAGCCCGTAGGGTGAAATCTGCCTGACGGATATCAGTCTCTTTTTTAGTGACCCTTCGTCTGGATGCTAGGCCTTCTTAATTTGAGTTCAAAAATGCTTGGGTAAATATAATTTAGTTTGTATTTATAACATTATATTTAAAATTGATCTCTCATTTCATTAGAATTGCCTGACATTTCAAAAGCAAAGCATTGCTTTTGTTCTCCACCCTCACAAGATCATCAAGGGCTACATAACCGTATCCCTTTTCCGTCTTACTCTTAGTATCTTTCTTCGATTTTCGCATAGTCCGTAAGGTATGCCTAAAGAACGACTTCACTTGCAAATTGTACTGCTTAGCCTAACGAGTCTACAAATTACGGGGTCATATGGAACCTATAACGTCAATGAAGCCTCTTCTAACTTCGAAGAATCGGGAACACAAGGTTAATAATATTCCTCAATAATATTCCTTTGAGCATTGTTATTTTTTATTTATTTAAATATATACCTTAGGATATTTTTGGCAAGTCAGTGATATACACTGGGACCAGCAATATAGTAGTCATGGCGATCCATTGAAAATGTGCCATGACCCTCATCCTACAGATACAAACCCGTCTCCTAAACCTTATGGAGACTATTCTTGTGATTCGCCCTACCAACTGGTGGAAGCTGCCTTATCAGCCATGCAGGAACATCACTCCGAGCCGGATTTTGTTCTGTGGACAGGGTATTTCTTGCACTTCCCAAAGTCTTAAACCCTTCAACCCCGATTCGTCCATCCAGGGACATTACGCCCCACGTGAAAGATCCAGTACCAGATTGGTCTGTGGTGTTCTCATCCCTTAGGAACGTAACTGACATGTTACATGAGCGTTTTCCCAATAATCTGTTGCTGCCTGTCCTTGGCAACCACGATGTCTTTCCCTCGGTAGTTTTCCCTATATAAGCTTGATTATAATTCTATGTAATAAAATGAATCCTCGTAGGATGTATATCCCGACGTCCCAGGATCGTTTTATCATAGGTATTTAGACCAAGGAGGGTGGTCGCGCCTTTTACCCCCCTCAGCCCAAGCCATGTTCGCTCAGTGCGGTTTTTACTCCATACGACCCAGCGTTAACCTGCACGTGTTGATTCTAAACACAAATCTTTACGGAATAGCTGATAATACCACTGCAAAGGATCCGGATCCTTGTGGTCAATTCGCCTGGCTCCATAGTCACCTGCACAATGCTTTAGTTCATAACCATCGCGTTGTCATTGCTGCTCATATTCCACCTGGGTACTTTGAACGCTGGCCAAAAGGCGCTGGGTTCTTCCACTTCCAACATCAGCAGCGTTACGTTGATCTTCTCAACGATTATGGGCTAGTTATCATGGCCCAAGTGTATGGACACACGCACACGGACTCTTTCCGTCTTTTGCACGATAAAAATGGTAAATTTTTTAGCTCATTCTCTGCTCTTTTTGGGCTCATTTCCTCATTGTAGATGTGGTGAAAAGTGTCGGATTTGTAGCTCCGTCCGTTACACCCTGGCTGCACATTGGGGGTGTGAATCCTTCTATTCGACTCTATTCCTATGCGGCCGGTTCCGTAGAGCCTCGCTTGCTGGATTATTGGCAATACTTTTTAAATATTTCAGCTTTACATAAGCCAAATAGTCGTATCGAAAAGAGGGAAGTTGGATCGCCTTCATGGGAACTGCTTTACCAAGCCTCAGACGCGTACAACGTCTCTGATTTGAGCCCATCATCTATATACGGAGTTTACCGGAATCTGGTGAAGGATCCGGAGCTTTTCCAACGATATTACGCCTATAACACAGTTGGGCATGTCTTTGCACCTTGTAATGCGACCTGTCGCATGGAACATCTCTGCGTCATGAGCTCTTTGAATGATGCAGCACTACAAGCTTGTTTAACTGGCAAGCGTTCTTTGTTGAAGAGATTCTCGGAATTGCCATACGACGAAGAAGGCAGAGTAGGAACAGGATATCATGTGCTAACGCTAGGGACTGCAGCTGTGCTAATGGGTGTTGTTATGGGGATGTTTGTTTATATGCGAACGCAAAAACCCGTGCAGGGTCATTTGCGTTTTCCGTTTTATAAACATACTCCTAAAAATCGATTTTATATTAGCACGAGCTCCTATGCCATCCAATTGGCCGATCCTGTCCTTGCATAATTAAGAATAGTTTTTCAGGCACGCTTTGTGAAAGCTTTATATTTTTAGGGGATTTTATACGTTCGTCTGCATACTTTTAATTTCAGAAAATACAGACTAGTTTCAAAGGAAAAAGTGTTTTTTATTTTATCCAGTAAGAGTATGTTGGAAGAGTTCTCCTGTATTTTCTGTAATTATTATGCAGTTAGCCTTGAATTAAGCATGCTAAATTATATAGAGCATCAGTATATATTATATTATATAGAACATATTATATTTTCGTAGACGAAATTTGATATGAATCGTAGAAATTCGACTAAAACAGCAAGTTTAATAAAACTACCCTTCAATAGATGGCGAGAAGTGCCTGTTATGTTGTCTTTCAAGTGATAATATTTCTACCCTTAGATGGCGTATCCTGTGTAATTTGGGCAACAATCTGTAAAGTGATACCAGTTGACAGGTAAATCAACAAATTAGCAAGCGAGGCCTGCTTTCCTGATTTTTTGGAATTCTAAACAAGTGCTTTGTATAGTATACCTAAAAAAGAAGAAACGGTACTGTCGGCTAGCGTAGTGAAATGCGTAAGCTTTGATTTTTTACAATCTTTTTTGTTATGTTACTTGGACCTTACCTAGTTACCTGTTTCGTACAACTGAGTGAAAGGTGCTGTGTAGCAAGCACAACAGAATAGTTGTTGATCGTAACTTTTCCTTATAAATGGAGAACGGAAATGAAAGAATACGGTTGGCCTCATTAGATAGTTTTGAAGATGACCCAAGTGACATCGACGATGAAGTCTTTATCAAGTCTTCAAACAAAACGTTAAAAATCCGTCCCCGGGATGATAGCGTCCTTAAGAAGCCACTTATGGCTCCCAGAAAGAAATCCAAAGTAATTCTACTAACTTTTTATTTTTAGTTCGTCCCTGATCAACAAGTTTAAACTAAAGATCGTCTGCAGTCTGTCTGTCCCCCCCTGTTACTTCTTATTTGTTAAAAAGCAGTTAAGCTAAAAGCATGTCTTGTAGGCAAAAAATGGATTTGTTCAGACCGAAGTCCGTGCAACTTCTCCTGGTTGCCCTTTAGTGACTTCTATTTTGTATCTGAGCATTGCTCTCGGAGCTCTGATTGGTAATTTATATTGAAAGCAAAGAGGATGAGCGTAGCAAAAGAAAAACAAACAAACTGCTTTTGCGTTTGCCTTGGCAGGTTTGATTGGATTGGTTGTATTTCTGGTCAAGTATTACATCCCGACCTGGCTCTTGCAATACCAAAAGTATTCCTTCCAAGCTAGTAAATCAAGTTTTGCGCCCTGTGACACATTTGAAATGGAGCAAGTTTGGGGTGTATCCCTTCCAAATTTCGTATCTGGAGGCAGCTCTGCCTTACAAGTAGCAGATGTCAATCAAGACGGAGTGCAAGATCTCATTCAAGGCTTCCAAACAGGTACATATGGCATCCAAACCTTCTTTTCCACTTTTGCTCTCCAAATGCGTGTCACATATCCCGCCACTTTTTATTTGCTGACGGAAAGTTTCTTTTGAGTTCACTCTCAATTTTCGTTTCTTTTTTTCAGTTGCGATTCGATTATCTTTTTCGGTTGATCCCGAGTTTCCCTTTCGCTCAGCATGATTCTCCGTGTCCCAACGTGTGGTTTTCCTTTCAATCTGCAAGGGTTAATTAGGCCTGGAATCCTTGGCGACCGCCGCTTCGTTTGTGTGCCAATCGTACTTCAACGTCAGCAAATGCCGCGGGGGCTTGATAGCTTTAAACGGATCGACAGGCACGACTCTTTGGCAGCAATGGACCCCAGATGCACCGGATGTTTTGCAATGTCGATCAGACCTCAATAACGACGGAATTTCCGACTGTCTGTTCACCGGCTCCGCCCAGGTTTACACTCATTAACGAGCAGGCCCATGTATTTAACTGTTATGGGTGTTTAAGGGGATTTACGCGGCGGAATCGAAGGAGGGGCAGCTACTTTGGAGTTCCAGCAACGGAGACACATTTCCTGCCTGTCTCAAGTTGGCACAATACATCGGAATTTTAGTGACCCGGGATTTGGATAACGACAGCGTTCAGGACGTTGTAACTAGTAGTAAAGGTAAAAGTTGCCACTGTTTACGATTTTCAGCAATTCAGGAACGATTCCCGAATAGGAGCTGGACCGGATTGCGCCCCCCATTTCCTGTTTATTAGTGGGAAATCGGGGGACTTGCTCCAGTTAATTGCGACACCGCACGAAAGCAATGTCAGTGTGGGGCCCTACGCATTTGACTTGCCGGATGGCTTGGAAGGGATTGTCGTCGCAGTTCAGAAACAACAACAGTCCCAACCGCAAGGGGTCCTTTATTGGATGGATCTGCAAGCTTTACACAAAGGCAGCGTGGAGGTACTGTCTTTAGACTTAATCCCTTTTAGCTTGTATACGGTACCTCTGCATTACCACGTCAAATCTGGGGGAATTAACACAGGGTCGGGTTCTGTATAATACCTCGGCTGTATTTACGTCGGTGGTATTGGCTGATTTTACCGACGATGGCGTGGAGGATATTGCTGCGAGCACAGCTGACGGCCAGCTACTGACGTTCGATGGAGTCAACCTAAAGCCTTTGTGGAGTTACAAAGCTATTTCCTCGACTTCTGCAAGGTACACACTCGGAGAGTTTCTTTTAGAAAAGCGTGCATGAGGCTACGTAATCCAGTTTCCAGTTCACTTTTGCAATCCGGATGCTAGATACCAAGTTAGATAACAAAGGAGCATTACTGGCAACTTTGTTTTTATCTCATTGACGTAGTAATATAGCGGGTTCCATGGGCTGCACTGGTGCAACATTTTTGGCACTCAGTCTGTATACACGGTGTGTAAGCATATACATGTTTGACACACCGAGTGCCCAAAATACTGCACCAGTGCAGCCAGTGGAACGCTGTTTTAGTAGCTCTTGTCACATGGTAATTTTTTTTTTTTTTTTTTTTTTTTTTTTAATGCCTAACATGCACGGACGAGCATGTCGAGTTGATTTCCTCTTAAAATTGAGATGTTTCGGAATTATCTCTTGGCAACGTCCTGACTCACTTCAGATCAACTTCAAAGAGAAGGTCGAATTAATGGTTTGGTCGACCTAGGAATCGTTTGACTCTTTCAAGTATAAGTATCACTTAACTGATGTCAAGCGACTAATGAGCCGAAATGAAGCTGACTGCAATGTGACCCTAATTAACCTTTCTTGGATGAAAATCCTTTTTTTACCTTTTTTAACTAGCAAAATGCATGCGAAACTGCTCAGCCTACCGGAAACAATGAGGTTTACTTTTAGTGCACGGGTTAACGAAAATAAAAGAATACTTGTGTAAGGAAAAAAGTATTCGAAAAGCAATAAAAAAAATACCAAGCAGGGAAAAAGTTTGTGTTCTATTATCACCACATGTTTTTGTTACTATTGCAACCGACTGGACGGATGTGCTTTTTTGTATATTGAATTTTGTTAGGTTTTGGTTCCCAAAGCTTGGTTAGATTTAAGGCGTGTTTCATTCAATTTGAACAGAAGGTTCTGAGTCTGTCAAGATATTGATTTCCCTTGTATATCTTTAGTATCAAGACGCTGGGATGCATCAATGGGGACAAAATACCTGACATTCTTTTCGAATCCAATACTCCCAATGGTACTGCGGATATCACGCGAAGTGTGGTGATTGATGGGTCCAATGGACACGTCCTCCTCACTTTACCCGCCCGACCAGGTTTTGTAGACGTTCCAGGCTTAACGCTAACCCTGGAGGGGCGAGGGAACGACATTTTACTGCGCTGGGTGGAGGAGACCCTCGAACCGAGTGTTAACCTCCCAGAACAGCAAACTCACGCTCTACATCAATTCTTGGGCTTGACAGCTCGGGGAGAACTGCCTGGTTTGGTTATCTACAACTCAGGTAATGAAAACAAGCAAGGCAGGAAATAAATAATCTTCTTTCATAAAAAGAGGTATATAATTCAGGACTATTTTTTCTTATTTTTGTTATTTAGAAGCGCAAGTAGCTGAAGAAACCAATGGCACGATTCCCTCGCCGGAGCCGGTATTTCGTACGCTACTTGGCAGCGTTGATGCTCAAGGAGCGTTTGCACAAATCATGCTCGCATCGTTATCAGCTTCGTCTCAGTCTCGCTTGGCAGCTGTGTCCCCTTTCCGCAACAATATTAGCCATAAAGTGCACAAGCAAGGCGACTCCGTGCCCAAAGTCTTCACGAATGTCCCTTCCCACGACGGCCGCAAGCAGGGCCGCGAACATGGACGATACAATTCCGCGGCTCATTATAACAATCGTCACCGAGCCAGCGCTCGTCCTCCTCATCCTCCCCCACCTCCACCCCCTCCTGTGCCTCCCGGTCCCATTACGGACTACGGTACTGATGACGGTACTGCCAACTATGATTACAGTGATGAACCGGTCGAAATGGAAACAGGCTCCCATCCCCATAGAGCGTGGACTTTTGATGGACCAAGATACCCACAACAACAATACGTATATGATACCGACGCCGTCAAAGACGGGGCTAACGAACCTGACCCCGACATTGTAGCTCCCTATGACGTGATACCTCCTCCCGGACGGTGGAATAATGGACATCGCAGCGGGAAACGTATCCGGAGGAATGCGAGCAAGAATGCGCGGATTCTGAGGTTGGGATTGTTGCACCATCGGGTGGCAACCAAAGGTGATATTTTATTTTTGGTGGCTGTTTCCTTGTTTACCTTTAAGAATTGTTCTGTCGTTGCTTTAAAGGCCCGTTTAGCACGTACTGAACGACCCTGGCTTAATTTTGCTATAATTGGAGCACGTCCCACTCTTCGAACCTCTCGTTTCTATTTATTTCATGATCTGAGTTCATTAGGAGAGTAAGCGTAGAATTTGCTTAGGTTCAAAAGTCTGGAAGGCTGGAAAGGTCTACTGCGTTTGATTCTGGGACTAGGCGTTCCTGACTTGTGGCTTCTTTATTGCGGAAATTGCTGCCTTGACATTAACGCCCACTCGAGCAAACAAGTAGGAGTAAAAAAAAACTACTATCACTTTCGTGGGATATTCCGCCCAATCTTGGAGTGGCTTTTAGCATTAGCGTCCCCGTTACAAAATACAAAAAGTCATTGTTGGGCGAAAACACTTACAAATGGGCCAAAAGGTGGCTTGCGTGCTTAAATTTGATTTGTGAAATGTGCTCATTAATAGCGTAGTTTTGTAAACTTTTGCAATCCGCGTAGGATATATTCGCACTCTTTTGAAGTAAGTTTCCTCCATACGAGAGGCATGAAACAAATCAAATAAGAATCTGGATTGCAAGTTGGCGTTTCGTGCTTGACGGAAAAGGTCGTAACCTTTCTGTAATCGAATGTTCCGTATGGAACTTTTTCTGTTTTTCTCCTTTCTGTGGTCAGCAGTTGTTGCGAAAAGAGTCAGAAAGGTTGGGGTCAGCTGAGGGTAGTAACTAACTTTCCCTACTGCTGGGAAGTATAACTAGTGTCACGGAAGCAAGAAAAGACTTGAAGATTAAGGTGCATTTTTTCAACACATTGAATACGTTATCGATTTATTGTGGAGGTTGGTCTTTTGTGTTTTTCCTGACTTTAAGCCAGGAACCCGTCCAAACAAATTAATCTTGGATCAGCTTGACGAGAATCCTAGCTCTATGCAGAATACACCGCTGTATAGAAAGATGGATGGTAGTAGATAGGGAAAGCAAAGCTGTCAGTTAATCTCGGTGTTTCCTAAATTGGTAGAGGTACAAAAACGTAACGGCAAACTTTGGTCTCTTTCATCTCTTCCCTTGCGGCAGCAAGCGGAGGAAGAATATAACGCAAAGTTTGGAGCCAAAAGCTTTGTTTTTGGTTCATTTTGCATTCTACCGTCTGCCATCGTTTGCTAATTAGTTTCTGTTATAATTTGGGCTGCCTATGCAAGAATTTTCGGCTCTTGATCCTCTGATGTTTCGTCGTGTCGAATATAAAATGCCTGTGAGGTATTCGTATATCTTTTTGGATGCTGGACGATTAATTTTGGAACGTGCCTGTATCGTCGCTGTAATGTTTTGTACGTCACTATAGTCCTTTTCTTTTCCTTTTATATATGTATCTCTCTTTCTCATGTACATGTCTGGTCTTGCTTAATCGCTTGAATTATACTTGGATTCTTTCCAAAGAATCGTCAAGCTCCTTGGAATCTGGAATTAGTTTCCCAAGGGTTTGGCTTGTCGTTGGACTACGAAATTTTGTATACAATAAGGACATATTTTTGTCTCTGATCACGACAGCTATTTGGATGCCAGCGCTTGACGGTCAGCACAACGGCGGTACAGGCACGTTGGACGTGATTGTGGCAACTCAGTGGGCATGGCCGGTTTCCGCCCACAATTTCAGTCAGCCGTTATGGGATTGTTTATCGCAACTTAATGCCATGACCAGCGAGGAAACGGACGGACGCAGTTCGGCTCTGATAGACGGATTTCTGGAATGTTTGAATTATCCTAACACTACCCAACCCATCTCAGAAGGTCAAAAGAGTCAAGACTGGCAAGCTTGGCTCCACCCCTTGGTCTTGACTCAAGGCTGGCTAAAAATTGAACGATACCGGTTAAGGTGTCGCTGCCACGCCGAACCGTTGACTAGTGGACGGGCTTGTGCACGCTTAGGGGCGGGGCTACAACAACGTTGGCCGTCGCCTTTAGCGAACGAAGGGTATTACGCACCATGGCGGTAATTCCAATAATAAACACACTTTAGTTTATCGTTGATACTGTAAACCGTCTTGACTTTCGTTCCTGTGAAGTCACGTATGCCACATAAATGTCTTTTTCCTTCCTTTTTTTTAAAAAAAAATCGTAAAGTCGTAAATTAGTTGATAGCCGCTTCGCGTTAAGCAAGACAATCGTTATTGTTGAGTTCGCTGTTTCGTGTAAGTTTCTTATGTTTAAATTCGTCGTGATTCTTGTATACGGCTTCGTGATGATAGAGATCTATATCAACACGTGAACATTGTATGATGTATTTATTTCTTTAAAGCGGGAGGTGCTTCATGGTCTAAGAGAGAACGTAGGACAAATTCGGTCTGTTTCGCAAGCAATATGTCTCGCTGTATTGATTTTCTTTTATGAGCTCGGAAAATTAAAAAAGTGTGCCTCAGTCATAGAAAAGAATGGCAAAGCAATACCATACATTGCGCTGTAGCAAATAAGTGATTTTTATGCCAGGCTGCCTGCTGGAAAGCTGCTAAGGGTGTTATGCGATATAGGATATGCAAAGGCGCGTATCACTTCATCTTGCTCATTTATTGTCCCAACAGACGGCCATGCCGGATATACGAACCTGGTCGTATTAGGTTTTGGATTATTTCTGTTTTTATTTTTTAAAAGAAACGGTTATATGAGTAGTTAAATGTGTAAGGCTCGTACGTACTAAGACTGCGTAAAAGACGTGACAAATTGCGTCGTCCCAGGCTACGTGAAACGGCAGATAATAAGGTTCCACTCGTTTGGAAAAGAGAGTACATTATAAAAATGAGCTGGCCCGCACCACGGCTTGGTCTGAGTTTTGACTGATAATGAGAAAACAAGGTAACAGCTTATCGATCGAGTGCTAATTTTTGAACCATTTGAGGTTCCCATTTTTGTAAAACACTTTCCGCCCGACCAATTTTTTTTCGCGTATTTCCTCCGCTTTAGTGGTTTTCAAATTCTTTTCGGGAAGCGGGGTTTGGAACTTTTAGAAACTGCAAGCATTTATGTCGTTTTATGGTCCGTTATTCTATTGCTTGCAAAATATTAAGACGCATGGTTTGCAAAACCTTTTGTCTCCTGTTAGAAATGCATTACTTTAATAAGAAAGCAGGAATTTCTAACAGCTTATTGAGCGGGTTCGTAAAGTTGGAACTTGCCGGGACCTGTTTGTCGAACGTTTTAGACGTGAGCCGACTCGCTGGTGGAGCCACGGCACAGCATGAGTCGGTTTCGATACGTTTGTTTTTCGCAAACTTCAAAGCAAAGCTGTAGTGGCAGTTTTATAAATCCTTTGCTATTTTGTGGTGTAAGTTTTTTTTATTAAAGCATTGATTATTATTCAAGGAAGAGAGGGTGCAGCTCGTGTTTTTATCTCCGTTATTGGCCTTTTAAAATACGTAAAATCGCAGTTGGTTTTAAAAGTAAATAGCGATAATAAATTCAACAGTAACTGGGGAAAAGTTTCCGAATAAGTTTCAAGAGCTTTTTGGCAAAACGTGAAATAAAACCCTTAATGTTTACCCATTTCGTTTGCCTGGCGTATTACCTAGCTTCCCGTGCGCATTTTCTGGTGGAACAGCTGTTCAGCATTGGCCTGATGCTAAACCTGTGTTCAGTCGTCATATGTTGCCGCGTACGGAAAAAATAGACATCCCTGAGTAAATTCGGGTAGCAAAAGTCTGTGGAACAGTCCATTTTAGTCCCCAAAACCAGAAAAAGGCGGCTTGTGCAAAGAGCCGTATGCAAATAAGCAACAGAAGGTTATTCAGGGACTTGTATTGTTGTTCCAGGGTTATAATAGGAGTAGAACTTGTCTTAAACCAAGGTGGGTCAATCGAGTGACACGTTTGGCGCCGCAGATGAACATCGTGGGCTCAAGTCCGATGCTTCTGCTATCTAGACGATGGTCAGTATCAACAAACATGGCACTAGGTCGAGCAACAGTTGGTTTAGTAGATAATAGAATTAATCAGTGAAGGGCAATCCTCCCCTTTACTCCCCAAAGAAAGAAACAAAAAGAATAAACTAGATAAAGCGTCATAAGAAAAAGGGACAATAATACACATTACAGAGCTCGGCTTAGGTATCACGCTTTCACCGCATGTTTGATTTTTTATTTATTTATTTTTTCCTGCTCGAAAGTTTCTCCGCTCGAGTGATTGAGTTCGCAATTTCGCAAGAACAGTTGGGAGTCTTTTAGGTTTTTCAGACGCCGGTTTCGTGCTGGATTTCTGAAGGTGTCACCGTCCGTAACCCATTGTCGACTGCAGTGTATCGGGAGCTTCCATTGTTGTGGCCACCGCGTGTGGTAGTGACAGGACCGCCTCCAGTGGTGGCCCCGCCCACTCCGCGTCGGTTATGACTACTATTAGCTCCGCGAATGAAGAGGTCTTGGAACGTTTCACGGAACTGGCGGGACATACCACAGTATATAGCAAAGTTAATAGGGTAGGAGAGGCTGATAAAGAAATTGGTGAAGAGGATAAGGACGTTGGCGACGTCGTAGTTAAGGATGTCGACGGAAAGACTCGCATGGATAATGTGCAAAATCGTGACAATGGCCAAAGGGATCTCGACGGCAAGGAAAACCGTTACGACCACGATGAGCATCAATGTGGTGCAGTTTGAGTCCCGTTGTTTGCGACATTCGCTGCTTTTGGGCTTCTTAACATTCATGCTATTTTGGAAAAGTTCTTGACGTTTGCGTTGGGCGCGACGTAGAGCGCCGAAAAGTAGAACATTCAAAACAACTAAGGAAATGCAGGGCACTAAGTGCACGAACATCACTCGGAACCAGAAGTAGCAGTTATAGTAGCCGTTCAAACTGAACAGTTCTTCCACCCAAGGAGCGTTTTCACGGGTGCAAGTGGCAATGGAACCGTTGTTCCAAGGGATCTCCACCAATGTATATTCCTGTTATCGAGGAAGAAAAGGAAGAAAATGAAATTTGATTTAGATGCTTGGAGTGGTCATTTCTCGGGAACAGTTCTTCAACAGAAAACACGTTTCCCCGCTTCCCCTGCCAAACATATTGGTCGTTAGGTTAGCTCTCAGCGTTGTTTTCGGAAAAAAATCATTTTGTCTGGCGATTGAGGTCCTCGTGAGTAACCGTACTGTCTTCCTAGGAGTTTCACCCTTATGCATAATGATAGACTACTTCTATTGGTCGTTGTGTGTTATTGTCATCTCGACTGCGGAAGTCTATCGTATGTGCCTTGCAAGGAGAATAACAGCAGTAATGATACATGTGACAGCGGTTAATAGACTTTATGTTTGCGTTTATTAATGTTTTTTAGTTTAGGTATTGTCTTCTAAGATTAATTCTCTTAGCCTGCTCAAGTGCTTTTCGTGGTCGAAAAGATCATGAGATGATAGATGTTTGGTACTGTTTATTGCATCTTAGGTTGTGTCTATATTATCTTAGTACAACGTACGTATTTACGGCCGGAATTTTATTCCCTCCTGTCGCTTTATTATGATTAGCTTCCTGTTTATAGCTGAAGTGATCTGGTCTCTTGGGTTTTGCAAAGGGTGACTCATAGCCAAAGAATATAATAGCGGACGTGCTGGTCGGCTGTTTTATTTGATAGTATATATGTTAGAATTATTGTTACGTTTTTTTACGAAGCTTGCTAAACGTGGGATCAAATTTTGGATGTCTAGATCTTGAGGCATAAATAAGGAAGTGGTTGGTGTCTTCGCTATTTTGATGGCTTGAGGTTCCTTTGAAATAGTAGTCCTTAAAGTCCGTAATGAGCATGACGTGGACGTTCATAATGGGCCTTAGGAAATAACTCCTATGCTGAACTTCAATTAAAGCACTCTTCGCCTCGCCTAACGTTTTCGGCAATACTGGCTTTCTTTAAGTTACGTGTTGGATTCTTTCCAGGAAAGTAACTCAATTAGAGACACCTGATTGCGAAAGCCAACTTTCTGCACGTGGCACTAGTTAGAGTACAGAGTACAAACTGTCCAATTTTGTCCATGTGAGCAGCCTGGTAAATAATCCTCTGGTGCTCATTTTTCTTTCGTGTTCTGCATTGATATGAGATATCGGACTTGGAATTCATTCAATAAGACATTCCAATCCTGCGCTATCGAAAAGAGGACAAAGAGCGTCAAACTGAAAAAGAAATTACTCAGAATTTCCTCATACAAACCTGATCGAAGAAACGGGTGGTTTGATGGAGGAGAGCTAAGATGTAGATCCAAGCAATGGCTTTGTTGACGCGGGCCATAGTACACCACGTACGTGCCAGTGCTGGGTGACATACGTAAATGTACCTTTGGACTGCCAAGGCTAGCGTGAGCCAGATGGAAGCTGTGTGGAATAATGCAGGCACTACTTCGTTCATGATGTGGTACGCATAACAAGCTTGCACGGATCGCAAAGGTCGATCATGGTTGCCGAATGTGTACAAATAGGCTAGCCACGGGGCGGGAAAGAGTAAAGTGAACATATCCGATAAAGCCATAGCCATGAGTACTGCATTAGTGGGCGTACGCATGTGCCTTTTGGATAAAACCAGGACTATTAAGGTATTAGCCACGATAGTGATGACCAGTAAGAAGGGCATAATGTAACCGTAGAGTGGAAGTGCGTACGATATGTCCAAATCCGCTGTTATGTTCATGGCGCGGGGGAGTTGGGGTAAAGTGGGGGTTTCCGGATCATAAAAATGTGTCCCGTTGACATTGTCGCCGCAGAGGATGGCGAATTCCCAACTGGGGTCATTAGTACTGTTTTCACTCTGATTGCCCAGCAACGAGCGCATTTGGATCAGCCAATAACTTGACGCGTTCGGTGGACACTCCATGGTGCTGATGTTAGCAGACGGCATTGTCGAATTTCCGGCGTGATGTTCCATGGTGGATGCTCCGCTACATGTTTGGCTCACGCGACGTAGTTTTTGTGGTTCGTTTGGGTAATCATTTCTGTAACGAGAAACAAAAAAACTCGTAAAGTAAAACGTGCGAAATGTTCACGCTTGCGTTGCTTCAGATTCGTTCTATTCAACAGAAAAACGAGTAAATAAACAGTAAGAAAAACTTCCTTGTTAGGAAAACACCTTAGCACTCCGAAGCCAAAGTATAAAAAAATTGAATCGAGGTGCTCGAAAATTGGAAATTTAACCCACTTTGAGAAGCCACCCAAAGAAGTCGCGCCTACAAAAATTGGAAAGTCGAGGCCTTATAGTGCAGATGTTTTGGGTTAAAAGCCTTTTAAATGGAGTGAAAAAATTCCTCTGTATCTCAATATTATTGAATGATTTTAATAAGACGTTAGTGAAACAGTATAATTTTGTTGACACGGGTGCAAAATTTGGAAGATTCAGTTGTTTTGTCATGTTCTGGGCGGCAGAGATTGAAGCAGTGATGCGTTCTTGGAGTGGTGTAAGTTCTAGTTTACCCTTTATATAGGTACGACTGTTTTTGAAAAACACAGCTGTTCGCGTCGACTGACTTGAACTAAACGCGCTCTAATTACTACCAGTCAGTTTGGCTCTCACTCTCTCGAGTCCTCCTTGGCAGAAAAGCTGACTGGGTTGTCTTGTTAATTTAGTCCCCCAGCTGTACTAGGATTTCGTTCTTTTTGTATAGCTGATATTGAAATACAAACTCCACACAGTACTGACACGCAATCTAAAGGAACGAGGTCTCAGTAATATGCTAATGAAAGTACGACGGCCTTCCGTGTATGAAAAGGACCGTGTCATGGTTCGTTGCTTTCACGACACTCCCGGAGATAACTTGGAGACACTTGTGAAAATGACAGCCCCTAGATATCTACCGGGAGTTTAGATCCATAGCCCAGTAAAGTTCCGTGTAGCTATAAACTTTGATGGATAAAGACGAGTGGTAAAAGCGTCGAGTCCACCTAAAGTTGGCGTGTTTGGGCCATAATTGGTTAAAAGACCTGTCAATCACTGTTGTTTCAGTTTGACGTAAAGTACAGTACTGTCGTAGCAAGCGCCTTTATTAGCCATGAATTCTCTCGCCGTCACATTCTGTAATTTCGCAGTACATTACTGCGAAGCAATGTAAAAGATTTGGGAGAGCTGGCTTTCGCTCAAGTTGGGTGGAACTTTGCCGTCCGTCAAGACAGTTTTTTTTACGATTTTAAGCCTAATTGGAGATGAGGTGAAACATGTGACAAATTCTGTTTCTGATGTTGGAGGATGTTATCCTGCCACATCTTAACCTATAAGCTATCGTACCTTTTTATAAAGCGTTTTTTTTCCTCTTGGCTATGGTGTCCTGTTTTGATGTATTTTGTACCCGTAATTGTTTCCTTCTGAAGCAAAGTATTACAGTTTGGAGCCCAAATGGATCCATTTCATTGCACGAGCTGGGCTTATAGCCTTCACGTATATTAGTCTGTTGTATTTTTTTCTTTTGCATTGTTTGTTGGGTTTTTTCTCGTAACCTTTTGTTAGGCAATATAGTTTTTCCGCTTGAATTTAGACTGCCAGACCTATAGTTTCCTTTTATATCTCAATTCTAAAAATACTGTTAAGGTCCGAAGAAAAGCGCCCTTTTCAGGGTGATCTGGCTTGGACCGTGAGGAAAAACGAAGCAATTCCTTGGGCTTTACTCAGCGAGTTGGGGGGGGAATTGAATTGAGATCCGGTTAAAGGAAATGGGCATTGTAGAAAGCCGCTTTTGTAAGATGTATTCATATTTTGAAATTCTGGACAATTTCGAGCTGGTTCACGAAACTATAAACGCAAGACGCAAGAAAGAGCGAACGGCGCAAGTTGTTTGCTCCTTTTGCAGCCTCTTGTGGGAGTCTTTTATCTTTCTCTTGGGCTTGATTCTCTCAAATTGCAAAGTGAGGAGTATTGGAGTCGAACCCAAATGTTGCTGATATATGTTATTACAGGCATTGGTGGGAGAAGAGAGGCCATTTGGGTCTTTTCAGATTTGAATGTTGACTTGATACTTGTAGATCAAAGTTAAAAGGAATGCTTGCAACGATTTCCTCACTAACATTGCAACAGAGTTAGACGAAGTTTTTTGGGTAAATCTTCCTAAAAGTTGAAAAACCCTGACTAGTACTTTGCAGAATGGGTGTCGTTTAAACGAGTTAATTGTCTTTATCACTATTTAGTTACAACTCGAGTCGGTAGGGATGGAGAGGGAAGTTTTCCTTAGTTTTGTTCGCCCAAACCTTAATTACAACTGAGTCGGCACAAAGTGTAGAGAGCATTTAGGACTTCGGTGTAGTTTACTCCGTTTGTCATGATCATGCAAAGTTTCGACACAAGATTAAGCGCAAGGAAGCTTAAGAAGCGCCGTTTGCGTTATGGTATAGGAGAAACCGCAGCGAACGTTTTGGGAGACAGTTGGGGGAAAGAAAAGAGCGCCCAAAGAGTTCAGGAAAATCGAACGTTTCTCAGCTGCGCTGTGTGGCGCCTCACAATAATGAAACTTTTAACTGGAAAATGCAACGTAGTCTTCTGGCTTGGGAACAGAGCAAAGTTCTTGGGTATCGAACTTTTATGCGTATGTGAACCTGCGTGGTGGACTTTTAATTTGCGTGAGATTTATGGATATCCAATGCTGAGAGATTTTGAAGAGCTATACTGGGATCTCTCCGACCTTTTGGAATATTTAAAAGACTGGTGGTTATTACAGTCTTTAAGCGCTTGATGAAAACAGAAACTTTTGGTGCTTGGTTATATAGTCTGCCTCGATTTGGGTATCAATCGCGGGCCAAAAAATGCTGCAAGGCTTTGAGCCCTCCTGTAACACAGTTTTCTCAGAGTTTTGCGTGAGGAATGTGTAGTAAAAATTCCCGGTCGCATGTCGGCTAGCAAAAGTGGCCCCTTTTCCATTGCAAAGGCATTAAAGAGCTATATTCACAGCGCGTAGAAGTTATCTTAGGGATCTTAAAAAGTGCATGACTAACGAAAGCATACAAGTGTGTAATGCTAGCATTTTAGAGCAGTCCTGGGCTCTATTTTGGGGTTTCCGTTTACCGTTTTGCTCGTAAAGCAGTAAAGTAATATAACCTCTACTGGGTGTCCCGTAGGCTTAACGCTTCGCTGAACTTTGCCATGTTATATTGCTATTGCATGACGTCAGCAATTTGTATCTTCTCAACCAATTTTTGTGACCTTTCGATTCTTCTCATTCTCATTTTATGTATCTCGCAAGGTCCAATATTGTGTAGAAGCTTGTATTTATTCAACCCATAACGGAGAACAATAGCCGCGGAAAGTGCAGAAGGTCCACGTGTTGAGCTTGCCTTGTTACGGTTTCAACGCTTGATGAATTTTTTTTTTCAGGGACCATTACAAGAATCTCGGTTGGTATATAATGGCGGACTAAGGGTATATAATTAAGTTACTAGCCGGGTAGCAGGACTGAAAGGAGAGAAAAATTGCAATCCGATCGTGTAGTCAACAGAAAATGATCAATGCAAGCCGGGGGCGGTTGACGACATTCGATTTGTCGGCCTAAGCAAAAACAGAAGTGTTGGGAAAAAGCCTAGATCCAGAAAATACGACAGGGTCACGCTATTGTGGATCCGATAATGAACCTTGTGGGAGCGTAGGAGAAATGATACGTGCATACGTAGGGAGGGGATATGGTGGGAGGTGCTATAGACAATCGTATTTTATTACGAAAAGAAGTTAATAGCTCCTGTCGTCGATGAAGTGGCTGCCAAGCAACCCGGCAGGGCACACCGAATCTCATTAACATGGTCCGCAAAACATCTCTCACTACATAGTGTTACTATTAGCTTGATCCTTTCTGTTTCCGGGGAGGAGTGACGTTAGCCCATAAATATATTGATCGAATCTAAGACAGCTGAGAACTGAGTGACGGAGAGCGAGAAAAAATGTCTATCAAGACTAACAAGAAAAAAAATCCGTTCATTCGAAATGCGCGTGGAACCGAAAAGTATTACTGTCGTAAACTCAAATTTAGGACTCGCTTTCCCCCTTACAGAAGCGAAGTCCCTCGTGCTGACCTTATCGTATTGCTACTGCCCTTTCAATTTTCTTAGTGTTACTGCGGTTTGCGTTGGATAGCATTGAAAGCGAAGAGGGGGAAAGGGACCAACGCAAGAATACACTACAACGAGGTTTGCTTGATTGTCTTTCTGTTTCTCTGCAGCTATATAGTAGTCAGTCCTGACCTGAATCTTCATGTCTTCCGACGAAGTATTTCTGCAAACATACTTCTGTCAAAGTGTCCGTTTGGGAAGGCGGGGGTGCTCTAGGTAGAAATTGGCACTTGCCATCAACGTGACAGATATATCTTTAGCTTTTAAAAACTGACAAACGGCCTCATTTCTTTGGTCTTCACAGTGTAACTGACGTGTTTTTCGGCGCGAGAGAAAATATTAGGAATTTAAGAAGGTTCTTTCCCCTCCAAATTATAACGTCAGCTTGGAAGAGCTTTTGTTTATTGCACGTAAAGTCGGTTAGCAGCTTTCTGGAAGACTTGAAACTACTTGGAAAAAATATAAATATGTCTAACGGTACAAAAGCTATAGGCTGTGTTCAGGGGCGCATTACCAATTCTGGGTTTCGTTTCACGTCGAATGGAAAGAACATTCAACACGTATTACGACCTGAATCATTTGTATGATTCCGTGGAAAAAAGCTTATCTAATTCATTCCCTGGAGAATGTAAGCAGTAAAAGAGATTATCCATTCGATTGCCAAAAACTCGGAATTTCTTTGTGGAAACCTCACTTTTCATATCTGGCAGTTACATTGCAAGCCGGCGAAAAGCCAGTATTCACGATGCAATTTCGGTGGGCGAAACCGGTCCGCTGAGATGTATTACTTCCGTCTTGGCCAGACATTTGGCTAAATGCTTAAAAAAAGGGAAAAGGTGAAGGATTTGTAGCTCAGACCACCCTTTTGCGTGACTCGTATATACGCTGCTCACAGTTGTTATTGGCAGCATCTCACTAATAAAAATGGGTATCGTAGCAAAGAAAAAAACCAAGAAAGCAAGTGTGTTGAGCTACAGTTATGTTTGTTTGTAACATGTTTGAAGGTTTGACGCCTCTTTCGTTCTTATCTTGGCAGCCGCCATACAACAATGCTGTTGCAAGCACGAGTTGTAGACTAGAGTTAAAAAGGCAAATACAGATGGGGACCAGGGCGTTACTTTGTGTATTTGTACGAAACAGCTCAAGCTTTTGTCAGCAAACAATAGGAAAAAGCTCGTTTCCGTATTCACTGTTTACTAGAGACCCATGTGAATCAAGGGAAAATTTATTCGACAGGACCTGCCAGTATTACAAGGGTCGACAGCGAACGTCGAAAAACCCTCGCAAGCGTCAAACACGTTAAGGTTGTGATGGGGAATGAACTGCTGGGTTGGCTTATACTTAAGTACTGGAAAAACGTTCGACTTTGGGGTAGAGGGAAGCTAGATGAGCCCGCAGTGTATATAGTCAAAGATAGGAAAAAGTTCGCGTTTCTTTCGGTAGCGGAGACGGGAGAATGGTGCTTGCGTGACCATTTGTGACAACTTAAAGAAAAAATAGGCCTTCGCCTCCCACAAAAAGTTATGCCCTAACTACAATCCTCTTTTTCTTTCTCTCTTCCCGAAAAGTTTGCTGAGATGGACTAGATCGCTCTTAATGCGTTACCTAGGACACGGAGAATCTTCATGTGTGTTTTTCCTTTTTTCGTAGTTTCCTGATGTTTTCCACAAAGTAAGCAGGAGTATTGCCACCATTACTTCCCATTTCATTACTTCGCAACTTTGGATAGTTCGGTTCCCTTTAGCTTTAGAGCAAGACGAGAGAATTGTTACCTGAGCAACGTAACGAATTTTAGCTAGGACCGGTAAGAAGCGAAAAGTCCTAGAAAAAAATTAAGTTGTTTTCTTTTCCGAGTAAACGCTCGGGATTAGGTAGGCTTTGAAGTTACGAGAAACCAGAATCTGCCAAAAATGCATTGGGGTTCTCTTTCTTGTGTAGATAAATTATCACAAAGTATAAAATACATGGGATGCGCTTCCTTTGTAGATAAACTTGTGATAGTCATAAAAAGTGATAGTACAGACTACTCTTTTATGTGCTGATAAAGACAGTTCTGGATGGCATTAACACCCCAACAGTCGGATTGGTTGGTTGCGGTTCGAATTTTGCGTTCAGCTGAGAGATAAGTTCTGCGGAATTCAGCAGTCGTGAAATTTGATTCCACATTTCGACCAATTCACGCTCTTCAACACTTTGTTGGGAGCAAAGGTCTGAGGTTGAAAGACAAAGCCGCGTTTATTGAGTTAAATCTTCGGATCAGGGAGTTCTGAAGAAATTCATACGTAGACTTTTTGCATCGGCCGAGGCGTGAAAGGCATTAAAAGCGCATTGTAGAAATGGAAGAAATAACCAAGTAATCTCCCTGATTCCAGCGTCTGGTAGTGAAGTTCTAATTAGCAGATGCAGCGTACCCAAAGGGACATTAAGGAAGATGGGGCGGTCCTTCATAGGTATACGTTTTTTGTTGATATTTGCCATCACCGAGAGATTGACATGCGAAACTATGTTTACCTGTCTTGTCTCTTATCTCGGTAAGGGCAACGTCTGTGGCCTTTGCTCGCTCAAATTGCAAGGCAGCAATGGCACGTGATACTGTGAAAACCATAATCATGGCCATTTTACTGCTAATGAGCTTATTGCTGCAACATTTAGATTCTGCTGCAAGAGTTGGGTTTCACCCTCCTAAGACACCCACCAACAACACATTCTCGCGCATTAAGTCAATTTAAGTTTACTTGAGCGCTCCAAGACCATCACCGATGCTGCAAGTGAACCTAAGAGGGTTACGCTAAGCTTTTGCTCACAGCAATTGCACATTCCCACCCCTCCCTCTTACTGCCATAAAACCATAGCTATATAGCTTCACCCTCCCGTTTTCATATGGATGAGCTTGGGGCCCCTAACCCGCAAGTCGGTTTCCATGTTCGCACATCGAGGTCTTGTTTATATCAGCGCTGCTCGAGCAGCTTTTTGTCCAGAAAATTCTCGTGTTGTAGGGTGGTGCTTGTCTTGGGATTGTCTGTCGACACACCTGCCTGTGTTCAAATTACATAGTTTGCTCGGTTAAGAGAGTAAAGGAAGATTCCATTACTCCACACCAGCCTAAGACACTTCTTATTTCTACTCCACACCACTTGTATTACTTCCGTACTAACTACTGCGTAACTTTCATCGATCGTAGGGTAAAGACGTCGCGTGTCTTGACCTTAAACAGCACCGTTTCTGCAATTGGGCTTCCTGGCTCGGGTCCTGTGAACGGAAGCAGACAAAAAGTCACCCCTCCGTATCTTTTTAGAGAATCGGGTCTCTTCAGTGAGAAATTCGAGGGTTTTTTTTACCCTTTCCAGACCGAAGGTTAGTCGTTACCTCGCGGACTTTCGGGGATTGCGCTAGTTGATTCAAAAGCAACTGACTTTGATTACTGCGTCAAAGACTTTGGTCAAGACTTTCCACATCAGAGAGAAATTTTAGGTTTGTTTTTTTCTGCGGAGCTTGGCTCGATGGGCTGTACTGTATATCAGGCTTTGGGCGAATTGGGAATTTTCATTTTACTTTGTCCAGTCAATGACAGGGTTCCTGGGTTCTTGCCCTAGGGATTCCTGGAAGTGGTGAAGGGTCTTTTAACGAACCACCGTCAAAGTATCACGTAGTACGATATGGGATTTTAGTTTTTTTATGATTACCGGGAAGGCTGAAATAAAAAAATACAAACAGCCCAGAGGAAAAAAAGGGGAAAAGCCCATTTGCCCTTAGTCATTCCCCACGGTCAAGCGACATTGCTTCTCCTGGGGCGTCATGTTGAAAAGACACGTAAACTAAATTTAAAATGACGACTTTGCCTGGGTTTTGACTTTAGTGTGTGCTTTGTTAACGTTTACCTCCGCCAGAGATACCAAACCTGTTGATGTTTAAAAGCCTTTGAACTTAATCTTCCACTAGAGCGAAAGTGACAGACTCCCGAAATATGTGACGTAGAGAAATTTCTAAACAGCCATAAATTCTAGCTGCGACATACGCGAGAGCGGAAAAAACACCCGCAAAAAATTATACTCACGCCAAGGGTGGAGTGGAGCCAAGCAATTAATTAGTTCTAATCGTAGGAGCACTTTTATTCACGACCACAAATCCCACATTGCTAAGTGTCCTTTACAATTTCTTGCTAAGGGTCGAGATTTGATTTTCTTTTAAATATGCGGAAGTGCAACTGTTAGGCAGCTTGAATTTCCGCAGTAACCAGAAGAGGAAGTTGCTGCATGCTCCGCGGCAATGACATAGATACTGAACTGCTGCAAGTTTCACCCGGTAACGCAGAACGGGCGTAGAAGTTTTAACGCGTGTGCAGGGAGAAAGTTGTGGCAGAGCCGCGGAGCCGCTGCGTCTGGCGCCGATCTGCAGCAAGTAGATCTTGCAGTTTCCCCAACTCGTAGGAAGAACGACGTCCGTCGTCGTCACCGCATCGTTGGAGTTGTCATTCTTACCGTTACTTAAGCCTTTTCATGATGGATGAGACCCAAAAGCTTTGTGTATTTACACATAGCAACGTAAATGCCAGCGAGCGACCAGCAAGGATAACCGAATTACTGCAAACTGTCTTTTGGAGAGGGGTCGTGGAGTAATACGCGGGGTATACCACAAAGAAACGAGAAGAAATGAAGTGCCCTGCCACTGCCACAGGACAACTTGAAGGATTTTACTTGTTCAGCCGAAAGCATGGCACTGCGTCAGCAACGAAAGCAAATCCCTTCTGTATGACTCATTGAGCAAATCTGGGTAGAAGCAAACTAATAAGCCACACAGTCCTTGGAGACTTGCTTTTGCTTTACTTACATCAGTTACGTGTGCAGTGAGCTGTAGAAAAAGAACGATTCCTATGCTAATCAGCTCAAATCGACGACGGATCTGCACACAGATCCGTCGTTATGCAATTCGCTTTGGAGTTTTTGTGACTCCAGATTGACTCCCTAATGGACTCGTGCTGTTGTTCCACTTGTTATGAAGGAACGTAAAACCCGATGACAGACACTGTGGTTGTATCTTATTGCTGACTGGAAAGTTAAGTTGATTAAGCGAAGAAGCTTTATAGAATGGTTGGGGGGAGCTGTGAGGATTTGGAGGTTGTGGAGCGAATGTGTATGGGCCATTAAAAAGGATCCCAATCTGGGCTTTTGGCAATGTAACACGTTGCTGGACCATACGCACGTCCACAAGATCCTGTCTGATCACTGAATCTTCCCTCGACCGGAAGCCAAACAAGCGGCGGATGCTCGTTCTGTTGAGGATTGTGGGATACGGAATTTTATATCCTCGATAGAAAACCACAGTTGTTTTTGCGTCTTTGCGCACTGCAAAAGGTTGAATGACTATATACCCAAAGGTCGAACAACACTTGGCGGGTACAATGGTGAAGATTCTGCTTGGATTTTCTATACACGATTAACGACCCGAGCTTGTACTTCGGGAGCAAATCGTTTGACATATTTTACAAGAAAAGGTTACCGTTAACGAGGTACGACCATCTATCTCTTTATAGACTTGGCGCCACCAGTATACGACTAAATAATGTATACATCTACCGCGTCTAGGAATCTTTTGGAGATCTATTATGCAGACCTGAAAAATCCGAAACCGTCGTTTATATAGAAGAAGCATAAGGACACGGGTCCAGGCATCCGGAATGCTTAATGGGCACATCTCCAAACACATCTTTGCTCATGTGTCTTCTCTCATATGAAAGTCCATCAAGTTTGTTTTCTTTTCGTTGATTCCCGATGTCGGAGAAGCAGAAGTGCTTTTGCAGTTATATTCGGCCCAAAAGCCATTAGGAAGGAAGGCAAATTAAAAACGAAACAATGATATATTTAAATTGCTGGGTTAATCTGCAGAACGAAGCAATACATCAGCCAGCTTCTCAGGCGTCAACGACGGATGGGTTGCGATCCGCGGTTTTACTAAAGAAGCTTAGTGCTAAACTTGAGTGTTCACTTAATTTCTATCCCAAACATTGGACAAAGGTGGAAAAGAAGTGAAATGTTTAATTGTTTATTTTTCACCTTTGGGAGATGACGCCAAGCACCAGTTGAAGTGGTATATGTAAGCTAGAGGAAGTTATATAGACTGGTGTATAACTAGATGCAAACGTAATGGCACCCAGCAGACTTTGCCTTGGCTTTCCCATCGTTCATCTTCATGAATCTCTCTCCCCGTAGGTATTATTCCCCACAGCTACTAGTTACGCGGAAGTTCAATTTTATCTCTGTTATTTTGCTTTCGCGAACGTCCTCTAACTTTCCTTGTTGCAATATCGGAAGCCCCTTCGCTAAGTAGTTTCGTCTTAGCGAATTTGCGGTTCCGCGGTGGCAGCGCGGGGAGGGGCTAAAACATGCCCACGGTTTCTTGCCAGCCACTTGTTTGTTCTGACCTTCTGAGAAAGCCAAAGACGGCTCTTCAATCCAGCGAATGTACTGTATAGCATGTGTGGTGTAGCCTTACCCTGTTATTTATTCGTTTGGTCCATTAATTTATTTTCTTCCACGGCCGTACGTAAGCTTGTCTGGTACTCTCTAGTTTTTCTTTTACAGCCACTTAATTTAACAGAAGCTAAGCTGCACGGATTCAAACAGCATTCTCGTACCGCTCCAAATAGTCTTTTTTACTGCTTTGTCTAGACGTAAAAGCAGGAAAAGCAAACTTGACTTTGTAATGTCCCACGGCTGTTAGCTCCCGCACCTCTAATTCCCTATGATATTGTGATCTATGTGAAGAGACCCGAATCGTCAAACTTTTCCTCCCTTTTACTGCGAAGTTACGGCAGGGAGGGCGAAAAAGAAAAGTTAACCGTGAAACGAGAAGATTCTGAGAAATGTCGCTGGCGTTGTATAGTCACCTCAAGTTGTCGTGTTCTGATTAATGGAGTATTCGCTGGGCTAAATCTCGCCCCAGCGTCAACCGGTACAGATGACTTACGAGCAGAATCTAGGCAACCATGCACATCACTCCTTAAAAAAAGGAAAAAAAAGGAAAAATCTTATCTCGACTCCTGTACTGGATCTTAAGAGAGATCATTGCTGGGAGAGGGATAGAGAAGTTACGTATTACACAATAACATACACCCATTTCACCTCCGCTCACTCTTTTCCTCGCGTAAGTCAGTCACAGCCTTGTGTCGCCACGCTTCCTTGCGTCCAGATCGCCTGGAATTAGATGTCGTGGAGTCACGAAGAAAAAGAAGGAAAAAAGTTTACCTCGTACGCAACCAAAACCCAATTATGCGTCAACGGTAGATAGGTATAGTAGCACCAAAGTCGACGCATGAAGGTGTCGCGGCTCGATGACTGCACATTTTAGTTCACACGTGTAGAGTAACGAATAACCTTTCCTGTGCGATGCCCGAAACCGGAATGCTGTCAAACGGAATGCTCTGAAAATAAGAGAAGGAAAATGCGGCAAAAAGACAACCGAAATAGTTGAAGGGATTTCAAACGTTGAGCGCAATATATCACGATGCGTCATTATATTGGGCCGAAAGACATCTATAGTCCATCTCCAACTTTCCAAGAATAGGATCTTATGACTGTCGGCTGAATGTTGAAAGCGAAATAGACGGCAAAGGTTGCCGTGACTCCGCAAAAAGTATTTCTTGCTTCCACCATGCGAGAATTCCGAAAGCCTTTCGCCTGTATCCTTGGTAAGGCTAAACGTGGTCGATTATGTTCTCTATTTCTCCTGGAGATTGAGGTGTTCTTTGTCTTGGCTGGAATGCCAAGTTCTTGTTCATCCAGAAGGTTTTATTTCGCCCCGGTTCCTTTTTGTGCTTAGAATATCAGCAGGTTTTAAGCTCCCTGAAAGCCTGTGCAGGTTTGTAGCTTTAAGGAAACGATTTAGGTACACAAAAGCTGCGCAACTGTACAGCAATGTGGTGATTACTTGAGCCATGAAACCTTGCAGCAATTCTCTTAGCATCCGTTTGTTTCTGCTCCTGCTTAGTGGATGCTCGCTAATTAAGACCCTAAAATTAGCTCCGCCATTCAGAGCATCTTTCTTCTATGCCAGCAAAAGTTCCGTCAACCATTTCACGCGTCCTGCTTAAAATGTAACTATGTCTTGGCCGCGTCGCTTCAGACGCCCAAAGATCAAAGACATTCCCCATGGGATTGACATCGCTTGCGGCGGGACCTTATCTGTAGAGCCTTAAGGCACTTTATGTATTAGAAATTTTCGCACATGGGTCGCTATACGTTTAGCAAGCTTCAAGAAAATGCTTCTATCCCTGGAAGAAATGATGGATGAAAAATGATTTGGCCCATGAGATGACGTTTTTCTTCCAAAGAAATACTACTACTTTGTGTGGGAGAGTTTTTCTCCGTCTTTCCTTTTCTGTTGCTTTCGTGCTCCTTTGGGCCGAAGTTTTCCATTTGCGGTTAAAAGATTCCAGATGGGGGAGCGAGCGGGCGCCTCTCTGAGGAATTATTGCAAAGCAGATGCTTGTATATAGTAAAGAGGTTTTCTTTTATTTACGGAATTAATGGCACAAGAAGAAACACATCATCATTCATCAAGAGCCCATGTTTTTAATTTCGCGTGTCGAGAAATTGCGAGGCAGCGAAAAAGCTTTCTAACTTTCGGCCCCGAAAAGTTTTCTGTCTTCATTATCCATTAACAGGCCAGAGTCAAAGACTCCAATTGACGCACAGCGGGACCAGACCCAAGCAATTTCACTTCTGAAGCTTTTCAGCTTGTCAGCCCTCCTTTAACGTCAGCTTTTGTGCTTAAGAACTTGGAGAAAACGCTCCAAAGAGTGGCTGCGAAAAGTGTCGAAAATTTGAAATTGGAGTGGACTTCTAAAAGGGGGTTGTTATGTGCTAGAGAACGTTTTTACGTTCACAAGGGCATACTTCAAAATATCTTAGTATAAAAAAACGTCTTATTTCTGGCGTCCTTTTAAGGCAGCCGAAGCCAATAAAAGTTCTGTCATATTAACAAACGGGCTGTTTATTGATATGTTAATGGCAAAGGTAGGACGTATATACAGTCGCAAGTCGGGAAGGGGAAATGTCAGAGAAGATAACGTCAATGAGGAAAGAGAAGAAAAACAGGGTGCTGTTGAAAGATAATTCTATCATTGTGTTGTCGTTCAAATGGACTGTTAGGAGCGCTATAGGCCTTATTTTTCCCCACTCAATTACTGTAGTCCTACATATGGGACTTGAGCATGTTTCAAGACAACGTCCCAGGACGGTACAGGTAAGAGTATCTCAGTTGTGTTTGTTCATTGTTGCATGATAAGCCTTTAAGACACGTGGCTTTGGTTTCTTGAGGGAGATAAAGTCGCATAAAGCTTAATTTTGGTTCCAAAGCGCTTAAAAACTGGGAATAAGATAGTGCAGTATTTGGGTCCTCATTATCTATGCATGAGAAAGAAGTTAAAAATATACAGCTCCATGGCCTAAGGTCCTATTTAGAACCTTACTTTAATGAATGTGTCTTCTCTTCAGAGCCCGGAAGATGCTCCTGTTGGGTCGCTCAGAGACCAATAACTAGGAGCTCCATCCTCAGCACGTCTTACAGTTTTTCTCTGTTTTGGTTCTTCACGAGCAACGTTTTTCCTCCTTGCCGGTCGTCTCTGCTCTCTGCCGGTAGACTCTTTCTAGTCACAAGAAGTATCAAGCATTAATATTTTATACGCTTACTTGTGTGGACCCCAGCTGAAATTGCATTGGAGTTTTCGGGGCAACAGTTTTTCTCCATCTTTTTTCATTGTTGTTATGGCAACAGTTTTTTCTTTTCTAGATCTCTAAAAGAATATCAGTATTACATATGTTTTCTGATCAGTACCGCGGTTCTGTTTTGTGTTAGAGAAATGGAAGAGCGAAGCTGTCCCCTAAGGTGTCGGTTTCCAAGCACCGCAAAAAGCTGTAATTACTACGAAAAAAACGAAATGGGCAAGTTATGGAGGTAATTGTCCGATTGCGGTGGCAAGAAAACTTGGTAGTCCCCTGTCAACCGTGACATCCACAAATTGTGTTCGTGAAGGAACGCGTGTGTTAGGTATTGGGGAAAAAATCCCTGTTTAAATACGTCAAGATATCGATAAGTGTATTAGGAGTTTAATGATCTTTCTCGTTTTGAAATACGAGAAGAAAAAACTCCTAATTAGGACAAGGAGAAGAAGCGCATTATAGCTTCTGGGATTTTAAATATGCAAGCTATATGTCGGGAACGAGTGTTAGGTCAGACGTAAACGAGGCATGCTTAAGACGTAAGATATGTGCAAGTTATACGATACAAAAGCCTTACAAAAATTGGGCCTCTTCTTTACGAGATTAGTTGGACCATGAAGACGGTGCCATTTTTCACCCTTTTACCATTTTTCTCAGCGAATATACGCTGGAAGTGGGGGGGAAAAGTCAAAATGCACAAAAAGGCAGCCGGCTCTGCTTATATTAGATGCACGGCTCCTTCCAGCAGGAAAAAAAATCCTTTATTTCCCTTTTTTCTTTTCTCAAGTTTTTATTTGGTCATAAAAAAGAGCACTATGGAGACCCACACAATTGCACTTAAGTCAGCTTGCGTTTGGCGAGTATATATTATTCATGTTCATACTATAAAACATCAAGTTAAAGTTCTTGACGCGAAGAGGAATAGTCTGTGGCTGAGGTACTAGCTGCTTCAGTCCAAGTTTGAGCTACCATGGCGGCACCTTTCTCGCCAATCATTATGCACGGAGCATTGGTGTTGCCATTCACAATAGTAGGCATGATTGACCCATCTATCACGCGCAACCCGCTCATGCCGTAAACCCTAGAAAGGTTTCCAAGTAAACGGCATTAATTCCCGACATAAAATAAAAGGAAAAAAAAGGAGAATCAATATGAGTTAAGAAAGGGCGTATATACCTTAATTGATCGTCAACCACCGCGTCTGGGTCCGTGGCTGGTCCCATTTTACACGTGCCCACAGGATGATAGATGGTCTGCGTCATGTGTTCCGCCATACACTGCCAGTACTGGTCAGTGTCGAAAGGAACGTGCCGACAAGTAGGTATCGGGTCCGGGTAGAGAGTTACGTTGAGCCGCTCGAAGGCTTTGCTCCGACTTATCCTCCGCGCAAAGCGAGCCGCTGGATATATGCAACATAAACAAAAAAAGTCCACAGTTAAGAAAAAATAAATATTGTTCACTTTATCGAGAGGATGAAGAGAAAAGGTTGCTTGCAAGAAAGGGTTCAACGAGTGGCAACGTTTTAAAGTATATAAAAGAGGTCGTGAGAGTCTAAAGCCAACCTTCCGTGATGGTTTTCATGTCGTCCGGATGAGAAAAATATTGGGGGTCGATGGAAGGATGATCCTGGGGATCCGTAGACTTGAGGCGAAGGCGTCCCCGGCTTTTAGGGCGCACTAACGTAGCGAATAGCGTCGCTACATCCAGATAGAGCTGCTCCTGGTAGAACTCGTTCCAAATCTATATCACCGAGAAAAGGTTGTAATAATGTTTGATACCACCTTTTCTTCTGGGGATCATCATGCATTTTTTCCCTTTCTCCTTCTTCATACCGTTTCTTTCAAGCCGACAAGATGCTGCAGACAGACGCCGCTGTCTGAAGAATAACCGAATGACATAAAGTGAATCTGAATGTCGGGCCAGTCCGGGTCAGTAGACAATGTACTCGATAGAAAGGAAACTCCATCAATTCCGTTAGTGGAGTACGGTCCTAAAGGCACGCAGAGCGAGAAAATTTTTTTTTTTTTTTTTATTGCAAGTCAAACTAGGGGGCAAATGTTATTTATGTCTTTTCTTTGGGTTTTATTACCATTGCCGTATAATGCGTACTGCACTAAAGCTCCGATATCGCTGGGTTTCACCACAGATGCGTTACTGTCGTTATGGACCAGAGGTGAAATGGGGACAGCTATATGGTCTTGTAAGTTGTAACCTACTTTTAGGTCAGCCACAACCGGAATCTGCGAGGCCCAATTAAAATTTTTCAATCTGCATTCTTTGACAAGTAGCTATTTTTTGTATCATTTTTTTTTTACTCACATTGAGTTCTTGTAAATCTTCCTTAGGTCCAATACCAGACAACATCAGGATCTGAGCTGACCCAATTGTACCTGCACTCAAGATAACCTCCTTGCGAGCATACAATTCGTAAGGTGCCCCCCGGCTGTTATATTGGACGCCAATGGCTCTCTTTTGTTCGTCAAAAAGAACCTAGGCAATAGGTGCGCCATAGCCACAAGTAATTTCTTAGGATCATTTCGTTTACATACCTTTTGTACCATGGCATGAGTAATGATTTTCAAATTAGGTCGGTGAGGAGCGTTGTACAGGAAAGCGCGCGCGGTACTCCAGCGCTCCCCGTTGCGCATAGTTACTTGCGGTGTACCGAAGCCTGTAATCATTTACACCAAATTCCCAATTCGCTTAATGATCCATCTCAATTCTAGAGAATTGGCTTTCAATTTTACCCGTCTGATTTTTCCCGTTGACATCCACTGAATCGTAGCCGAGTTCCTGACCTGCATCCAAGAAGGCTTGCGGTAGAGACGACTGCCAAACTCGATCTTCCACTGTCAGCAGGCCGCCTTTACCATGGTAATCCTCTGTTTATGACAGACCAACGAGAGTTTTCCCGTTAACGGCTTCTATTTTAGGATCGCTTTCCTTGGAACTCGTTTACCCTACCTACCTTCTTTGAAGGAACCGGTATTGTCCTCGGATTTCATAAAGTACGGCAGAACGTCTTCGTAGCTCCAGCCATTGTTGCCTTGCTCGACCCAGTGGTCGTAATCACGCTTATTGCCTCGGATGTAGATCATGTAATTGAGGATGCTACTACCGCCCAGAACTTTGCCGCGCGTCCATGTTGACCGCTAAATAAGAAAAGCAATAAGACATTTTGATGCTCAGTTCGTGTGGTAATATTAGATACATTTTCAGTTAACGCTTTGCAAGACTTTTTTTGCGGTTCGGTTCGGTAGCCCCAGTCTAAACCCGTGGTAGGTAACGCTAAGGAGGCGACCATAAGGGGGACGTGGCTAACGGAAGGGGCGTGACCTCCCGCTTCTATCAAAGCGACCGTAAAGGCGGGATTTTCCGCTAATCGCGCTGCAACAACTGCCCCTGCGGACCCTCCGCCAACTACGTATAGATAAGATACGTATATTTACTTATTTTAATAATTCCACCGTCTTGATAACGTGTATTTTTTAATGTAATTGGCAAGACGCATGAGAGATTAAGTACGTACCTACGATAAAATCGTATTTCGGCAAGGGTGCATTGTGCAAATAAGTGGCGTAATAATCAACCCACTGATGAATTACACAAAACGTCACCACCACAAACATGGCAGGAATATGTAAAAGCGCAGCATAATAGCGGAGCTCCATAGCGACGCGATGCAGCGGATACCTGTATGTCACAGACCGTTGTTTGTTCGCGTCCGAACGCGGTTCCTTCACCCCTTAACTTCCTGAAGGACTGACCAGGAAAAAGAGGATGCTTTTGTATAAGGAAAACTTTAAATCTGGTCTTGATTGAGGTCGTTAGAAGAACCTAGAAGGCACTCAGTGAACAGGAAATAAACTTGTTCTTCGTGTTTTTAGGTTGACTAATGTTGACACGTTTTGTCGAATTTCTCAGGTACGCAATTTTGTTTCCCCCGCTCACACTACTTCCAAACAAGTTCGGCACTCGTTCTATTATGTAACGATTCGCAATTCGGGTCAAGTGCGTCGCGCTGGAATGCCGTTCGAGGGTTACTTTCTACTTTTGTTCTGTACGAAAATAAAAAAAGGGCGGATGCTGCAAATGGGAAGGAGGTGGAACTAAAATATCGTGTGTGATGTGGTTGGGATGTCTATGTAAACAATAGACATTAATCTTTTTTTAAGGTCATGGGTTCTCAGCCTATTGTTACTGGTATTTCTCCAAAAGAAGGTCCACCTGGTACTCGGGTAACGATACGTGGAGAAAATTTGGGAAATAGTCCTACTGATCTGATCGGTAATACTAATAGAAAATTTGGTCATTTTACCGTGATTCGGCTTTGGCTGCCTTATTTTTGTGCGGTAATCATTTTATAAATTGTGTTTAACCCTTTAAGGACTCCTGATATGCGACTGCGATTGCTTACTGTCTGCCGAGTGGAAGTCTCCAAACAAAATCATTGCCAGGTCAGGCCCTGGCAAAGGCAAGGGCGATATTATCGTCGCGACTCGTTTGGGTGGCCTGGGTAGCTGCACTGTCCAATTTCGGAGTTTCTACGAGACTGTTGGGCCTCTGAAAGAAAGTGCTGTCTGGGTAGATGAATCTAATTGGATAACTACACGCTGGGGACGCACTAGAAATCAGGCTTCGGCTTTTTTTCAGCAAGAAGATCCACTGGGTCTCTCTGTGGAAACCGTGGGGTAAGGTCTTACCTATTTTCTGTATTTTTACAATGGGTTTTCAATAACAGACAAAAGCTGCCCGAAGAAGAGCTACAGGAATTGTTTCCAGATTCGTCAGGAGATTTGGGAGCAGAAAGCTTCTCTCCTACCTGGTTCCTACTTGAGAATCATCATGCGACAAGTTTCAATGACTTGAAAGCAGGACTGCATTTCTTACGACGCAGAGTAGATGGTCAAAAAGGAGGGCAGATATCCTTTCTAAAGGTATTTTTGTTTTCGAGATAAATCCTTCATAGTCAGGTTGTCGATAATGGTAATTCTTACCAAACGTACAGGCGCATGTCGGATCCATTTTAGAGCAAGTAGAAACGCTAGATACGTTGCAGAAAAGGCTACAAGAAGACCAGAAACTTTATGGCTCAGAATACACAGCAGGCTTAGAGGATCTCATTCTCCGTGAGTGTTAATAATACTTTCGCCTTGTGTCAGACTCATAAACTGGGATATATATAGGTACCAAAGAAGAAGCTGACAAGCTTTTCCAGGAAATATTAACAAGGCAAGACGAAGCAGATTGCACTCGTAATGCTTTGAGTGTACTTCAACGGTTCCGGTTCCTTTTCCACTTGCCTCGCGCCATCGAGAAGAATATCGCGAAAGGTGATTACGATATCATTATTAATGACTATGCTCGAGCTAAAGCCCTCTTCGGTTCCTTGGACGTACCTGTAAGTCTCTTTTCCCGGAAGATCTCCTTGAAATTCTAATCCTGTCATGTTTTGGCTAGATTTTCAAGCGAGTTCTGCAAGAGGCTGATCAGATGATTTTAACTCTTAGAGATACGTTAAATGAAAAACTGAGGCAAATGCCAGCCAATATTGACGTACAGAAAAACATCATTCGGTAGACAAAGTCAAAAGTTAAGGATCTAGAACCTAAAACATCCTTTCGCCTTTCTTCTTTTAGCCATTTGGTGAATCTTGAGTGTGCGGGCGATCCAGCCTGGGATTGTATTGCAGCTCACTATTCCTATGCTTGCAAATCGCTCTTTCGGTGCAAAGATGAGAATCTGGATCGAGAGCTAAAGCTGGAAGAGGCCACCAAAGCCAAAAAGAAGACAACCACACCTGTGGACAACCAAGTATGCAAGTTGGGACTACCAGATCAAATCTAAAGTTAAAGTTGGCCTTACTTTCCCTCCCCCCTAACCCAGAACTTGACTCCACCTCGCTTAGCGTATCTGGAAAGTTTGGAGGAGTTGCTACTGTCCGCTTTCCCACATTTATGGCGTTTGGGTCAAGCGTATTTCACTGGCGAACTTTACGTTCGAGTTGACGTTGATAAGCAACACGAGTTTAAAGTAACATTTGGCCCATAATTCAGGATGTGTTCCTGACAAATTACCTTTTGCTCTGCCTAGCGTATGGTGTTGGATGTCATGACCATTTTTGGTCAGCTATTCAGAGCGGCTCTGCTGCCACATACGTTGGATCGCCATTCGCCGCATCGAGCGCAGTTTGGTATATGGCCCAACGTCGGAACCAATTTCGCTCCGTCGCCTTGCCTTAGACTTTTACGAGAAGCATATCGTATTTTAATGTCAGGATCATTGGATTTGCCTACTGAGCCTCTGCAAGTTTTACGAAGCTTGTTACTAGACATGCGGTAATCTAGCTTTTAATATTCTATACTCATTAACGTTTAAAAAAAATGTTTATGGTAAAATTTTAGGATACATTGCCTGAGGCATTGCTTAGTCACAGCTTCAGAGGGCGTAGCCAAGCTTGGCCAACTGGAAAAATGGGAAGTGGAAATTACAGATTCGTATGGCGCCGTGACTCTGATAGTAAGCTTCTTGATTTATTGTTAAACAGTTGCTGTCTTAACTTTGATCAAGTATCGTTTTTTTTAAAATTATTTTAAGGCTTAGGCTATTATCGTTTTATAGTTTGTTTTTATAGAGAAATAAGTTATAAGCAGATTTGTAGTTGAACTAGATTTGCAGCTCAACTGTAGAATTGATTTGTGACTCGTTTTGTAGCATTACTTAAGGCTACCGTATACCTAAGTTTGGTATAGGCAGTTACCATGAGGAAATTCGGAACAACTTTCTGAGAAAACCCGTACATTTAATGAAAAAATTCTTTGACAGCTAACAGGTAGTGCACAATCGTAGCACATTTTTTCCCAATAACTAATAAATTAGCAATATGCAAATGAAGTTTGCAACTATATGAAATATGTTGCCTAAAAATTTGTCTTTTGGTTTGGGCACTAACAGTTAAAAAAAAAGAAAACTTAGATTTTACAGATTGCTTTCCAATCTGACAAGCCATTTTCGAAAAATTTTGTTCCGAAAGTTCGACGATTTGATTTGGGACATTTTGCTACTACAGCAAACTGTGGTGACAAATTATACTTTTCAGACTCAAAACAAGCGTAGAAAGTCTGCCGGCAATTAGCTATATATTTCTTTGTTTATTTTCATACGCGAGGCTTTGACAAAACAATAACAAACATCAGTACCATCTGTGACTGTTTAGCATCAATAAGCTAAGGTAAACAAGGAGCCTTAATGTTTAGCCTGAATCGTATCAAGAGTCACGTGTTCAGTTAGTTAGCTTGTTAACTACGATAAATTAACATCACTTCTGTTTTTATGATGTGAAGCCTGCGTTATTTGAGAAGCAAGCGAGCGAATGCCTGCAGCTGGCCAAAGAGACCCTTTTGCAGTATGAAGACCAAGAAACGGATGTTTTAGACCAGCCCTTGGTACTGAACGACTTCCGGACGTTATTGTCGAGGCTTCTGTCATCTTTCGCTACAGCCTTAGAAGAAGCCGCCTTCAGTGACCAAGACGACGGACAATCAAGGGAACTAAGACTTTTGTTGAGCCTCAGCAACTGCCAATATACCATCAAACACGTTTTGCCTCGACTCCAAGATACGTTGCACAAGCTGCACTTTCCGGATACCCCGACTGCTTTTGTCACCGCAACGCAACAGTATGAAGCCGTGGATGAAAGGTTATTCGAAGCGTATTTGGAAGAAAAAGTGGAGCCTTTGATTGGGATTGTTGAGCCATCCATGTATGGCCAGGGCTTCGATTGGGCGAAAGCGCACCAGCAGCCACAAGACATTCGTTCTTATGCAAAGGAAATCCTGATGAATATGATCGGAGTCTACGCTGAAGTAGCTCGCATTGCGCCGCCACTCTTACCCCGGGTAATGCGGAGGGTTGTAGAGGGAGTGGCGGAAGAGTTAGCGCGGCTTTTGTCTTGCGTGGAAAAGTTCAGTGCTGCTGGGGCATTACAAGCACGTGCAGATTTGGAAGCGTTGCAGTTCGCGTTTAATCACTACATGACTCAAGCAGCAAAGTAATTTCAAACTTAGTTTTATAAATCAGAAATAGTTCCTAACTTTTGTTTCATGCACTTTAGGAACTCTTTCCAAGAAGCTTTGTCCGCTTTGCCTGTTATTGAGAAAAGTCAAGCTGATTGTGTCAAACAAGTTTTGATAAGGTTCCAAACGAAGATGAGGTGCCAGTTACTGTGCTTTCAGAAGAATGACACAAGGAACATGCGTTGAGTCTACTTACAGGTATTATTTAAGTGACTGGACATGTTGAGCACTTGCATTCTAGTTGTCCAGCTTAATTTTGTTATTTTTGCTGTTACATACGAAGCGTGGATTATGGAATTGTTCAACAGTAATTTTTGTTTGTTTAATTGCTTAAAAATTGGTGATTTTCCGTGAATATTGTGGCTGTGAATACTAAATCCCGATACAATCTAGCAAAGCTGTACATGGTGAATTCATATTTATTAGGCTCAGGGAAATGCTTACAACTCGATTAAAGTAATGCCCACAACTTGAAAAACTTAGCAAAACTTCCACCGGTTACCACACGCGTTACACAACACGAACGTAGTCATCGGTTCATCAGCGCTACGCGTTTGAATCTGCAAGTATCATAAAGTTAGCGTAAAATTTCTAGAAACGGATTTAAAATAAACAGTATGTACCTGATTGTAGGTACAGTTTCGTTTGCCACACTTGCCACATTTCAAGAGGTCGGTATGCGTGCCTTGAACTGTGGCAAGTTGAGAGCTATCAATGCCCTCCTTGACGAACTTCTGCCTTTGGCTTTTCATTTCATCGGATGCCATTTCCTTAAAAAGAAAGAACTAAGGTTTTACTAAGGTTCCAAAGCAAGGTGGAAATCGTACCTCAGAGGTCATGGTGGCCATTTTGTGAGCACTGATATGTCCGTATAAAAAGTTCAATCGTAGATTAGGGTTACGGGAATCCTTAATATTGGAAATTCGGCTTCGAACTCGGTTTTTATATTTCATGTCCGTGTTCTTAAATTCGCGGAAGACAACGTCCTCAACGCGCTCGGCCAACATTTCAGGATCGGCTGCGCCTTCGGGCAATTCTCCTTCGCCCCGAATGGCAAGCATTAACATTTCGCGGCATTTCAACCGCACAGCGTCTGTCGTGGCGGAGGGGTTCGATGGAAAAGTAGATGTTTTGCGTACTGTGTCCTTTTCCCGTTCTCGTTCAATATCCTTTTCCCGCTCTTTTGAACTATCAGGCTTCTTCTCAGGCTTCTTATCGCCAGGTGACATACTCCCATCTTTGGCAGGCACGCCTGGGTCTAAATTAGTAAATATAAAGAAACTCTAATTTTGGAAACGAAAGTATCATTGATAGTACCAGACAGGAATTTTTTCCAGTTTTTGATAAGAGTCTTGGCCAAGTTAATGACTTCGTCATTCTTGCTGCTCTTTCTGAGAGCGTTGACAGTCATTCCCACTCTCGTCTTGGTTAGAACTTCCAAATTTACGGGCAAATCCTGAAGAGCTTTGAGCATATCTAAGGCTTGTTCTTGACCCTAAGTGACGGAATGTTTAAATTTAGCAACTGGACTTGGAAGGAAGCTGCGAAACATGACTTGTCCTCGGTTTGGATTCGCAACCGCAAGGAACTTAAATTAAGACTTACAGATCCACTGGCCATTTTGTCAAGCTGTTTTTGGATGCGCATTACTTCCTCTTCACAACCCATGTTGCAAATGTACCTTCGAAACACCAAATATGACGGGGAATTTTATTTTAATGCCGCCAACACCAAGAAAACAAACACAGCACGTTTCCCGGAAGCGGCTTGATCTTCTTTGTACTATTCTAGTAAAACAGATGGCGTTGGCTGGCATACATTGAGAAATTCTATTCAGATCACTTTTTAATTATTAGAATTAAGTAGCGCGGCCAGGCCTTTTTTAAAATGTTCTTTTGAATAAAAATAATGAGCATTAAGACAAATTTATTTAATCATTCTGAGGTTATAAAGCAAATTCAAGAGCGGCAGGGGACACAAATAAAAGTTTCACCAGAACGAAAGAGACTTGATTCGATTTCTTAGTTAACACCAGCGTGTTCTTGATACTTTTCCAGGAGATGTTTCTTATATGCAATTTGATTACACCAAAGTTCTGCTGCTTGAACGTTTAGAGGGCTGTCATTATTTGGTTCTAGGAAGGATACAAGTTATTGCATTTATAATTTCACTAAGCGAAAGCGAGGATTACCTCCTAACAAGCTCTGGATGGAAATAAGGATCGTCCGAACATCATATAAAGCTGACCATTTGTCTTTCAGAATGTCCAAGCAGATATTACCATGGCTATCCACGTTAGGGTGGAAGCAAGGAGTGATAAAACGAACAGTAGGAGGCCTATAAGGGTACCCGTTCGGAAACTGGAGGGCTAGCTTGTACTTCAAATTTTCGTAAACCTTCAAATATAATTTTTATTATTACGTGCACGCCTTACAATAAATATTACAGTAGAACTGGGACCCTGGATAGTTCCCACCCAATTAAAAAGGTTGTCCCCTTCCGGGAAAGCGGATACGGAAGGATCTCCAGCCATCTAGGGAATACATAATAGTATATTAACTAATGCGTAATGCTAAATTTTAGTGAATATGGAAAAATACCATAAGCGTCATTAACTCTTGCTGAAGCCGCTTGCTGACTGAATGAGGTTTGCTGTCTGAGCTCAGACCGTCACTTGACTTGTTTGGTGCAGTGGGTAAAGTAGCAGGATCAACGTTTTGAGCCATAGTATCCTAAGTTATACAAATATGACTAAAGAATACAGAAATGTTACTATATTACCTCGAAATTCAGCACTAAGAATCTACCACCTAACGAACTACTCGGGGAAATTTAAAAGAGCGATTACGAATCGGTGTCGATCGGTTAAGGTCAGCGGGTTTCCGACGATATTTTCCGTTGAGTCGATACTAAACTTTCCCATTTGGAGAATATTCTGACTCCACCTCCTGCTCTTCCTAGGCTCCTCCTGCTATTTGCGTTTTTTCTGCATTCTGGTTGACAATGAAGAATCAGTGTTGGACATAATTAAATTAAAGCGGATAAAAGTGACAAGAAACTTTATATTTTTCATATTTAAATATGGAAGCCGTGCCACGTTTGCCGATGCTCAGCTTTAAGCAAAAATCGGTAGCCGAACCAGCCGATTTTTCAGCCCATTTTCGTCAGGTAAAATTGCCGAACCGAAATAATATTAGTTGTTGCATACGATACCTAAGTGGACTTTCTCTTGATCTTCTTATTATTATTGTTCTAGCATATATGGACCGCATATCAAGAAGACCCTGACTTATATAGTCAGGAATTCAGGGATTTTGAAGCCCTGAGAGCATCGGCATGTCAACCGTTCAGAGATTTTAGCGGTTGTGCCGTCATGAAGAAATATTACTGCCAGCTCCACATGCTCCAGAACCGTTTCCCTTTCAAACCAGACGAAAAGCAGGGAATGGTCTTTACATGGCGAGATGCATATTCCAATACAAAGCATTCGTCTGCCGATATCCGATACGAAATGGCCTGTATTTTGTACAATGTGGGGGCATTACACTCCGAACTGGGAACAATTGACGCCCGGACCAGTCCGGAAGGCATGAAAATATCGTGCACGCACTTCCAGTGTGCTGCGTGGGCTTTCCAGGTACTTTCTAATAATTTCTGTAATTTAACCTAAGTTTTTTTTTAGGAAATCTTGGAGTGTTTTCCTGGTGTTCGAAGCTTGGATTTGAGCTCGTCATTGTTAAAACTGCTGAGCCAGATCTGTCTAGCCCAAGCTCAAGAGTGTATTTTGGAAAAGAGCATGAGTGACGGCCGAAAGCCTTCTTTGGTGGCTAAATTAGCCGCGCAAGTCACTGAATACTACAAAGTGGTTTTGCAACAGTTGGACAACTCCAAGGGCGATGATAATGTATCAGATATTGTAGGCAGCAAGAATTTCAAGGTTAGCATATGCTTAATGTTTTTGCACTCACTTCTTAGCATTGCTTTACTAGTCGTGGCGTCGTTACTGCGACTTTAAGTGCAGCTTCTATCGCTGCGTTGCTTTGTTGTACCAAGGCTTGGAAGCTGAAGATGGGCAACGTATGGGCGAACGAGTAGCTTTTTTTCAAGCCGCTCAGGATAATTTGTCTGAGGCGCAGCGCTTAGGGAAGCACTTGGAAGATTCGTGGTCCGCAATACTTGGAGAGGCTTTGACATTCACCGAAGATGTGGTGGGTGGCAAATTGCGAGCAGCCCTCAAGGAAAACGAATTTGTGTACCACGAAAAAGTCCCCGAAAAATCCAGTTTGCCCGAAATTAAAGGAGCATCGCTGGTAAAGGGCATCGGCTTCAACGTCACTGACCCGGAAGTAGCAGGTCAAGATATTTTTGCCAGACTGGTACCCATAGAAGCCCATGAAGCATCTTCCTTTTACAGGTATCATGAAACTACAAATTCAACTTTAGCTCCCATTAATTCTTGTCTTGTTTAGTGAGGAAAAAGCTAGTTTGTTACGCCGAGTGTTGGGCAACGTTGAAAAAAAGGATCAGGAGTTAGCGGTTTTCTTAACTTCACTGCATGTAGATCAGTTGGTTTTACACCAGAACCAGGATCAACTACCCCAGGTGTTGATTGACGCCTGCGCAGCGATGAGCGTAGAACCAGAAGGCGTCCAGGGCTTAATCAAGGCCATGACACGTCTATCTTCCTTGTATTATGACGTGGAATCACAGCTGAAGGAAGTAGAAGAGTTATTTGAGATGGATGAAAGTGAAGAAGCGACAGCGAAAGCTTTAGTGCCCCATAACCAGGCTACTATGATGCTCATGGCGAATTTGCGTCGTGAATTTGCACGTTATAAGGAGGCCCAGGTCAAAGGAGCAGATTCCAATTCCATGCTTCACCAAGCCTTGCAAACCCAAATGGAACCGCTGAAAACATTGGCGTTGCCCTTATCTGATATCCAAAAGCAATTACCGTCCATATCTCAACTCGAAAGTAATGGATTTAGTGTCTATTAAAAGATTAAAAGTCTAGATTAAAGGGTTATCGTGGCTTTAGGTGTACGAGATCAAACCTGTGTACAGGAAATGAAGCGTTTGCTGGCCAAAGTGGAAGAGATGAAAGCGCAACGAGTAATGCTCATTACCCAGCTCCGTGAAGCGCTGCAAAGCGATGATGTCACCAAACGTTTGACTGCATTGGGCGTCACTAAAGGCAATGATCTCAAAGAGTTTTTCCAACAAGAATTAGCCAAACATGAGCGCCATGTAAGTGTTTACTTGTAATAATGACCGCAAATTAATTCTATATTTTTTAATTTTTTTTACGACTAGATTATGCTCATTGACCAGAATTTATCGGCGCAACATAACGTTCTGACGGCGTTAACAGAAGCCAATGCACGTTATGCGGATACTCGCAAGGCCACGTCCGATCTGGTCAGGATGCGGGACGCCCGTATAAACACCTTGTTGCAAGCATTTCATGCTTACAAAGATCTTTCAGCCAAATGTCAGCACGGCGTTGATTTCTATGGGAAATTAGAAGCCAACGTTAAGAAACTGCTGACGAGATTGAAAAGCGTCATCACCGTGAACCGAGAAAGCCGAGAGGCTGATCTGCGCATCCACACCAAGCCGCCCGCTACTGTCCCGCCTGAGAATATAAATTTGGCTCCAAACCCCGGAAGAAGTGGACCTAAGCTCAAGGACTACCTGCCGGCCATGAAAGCGGGTCTTAAACCCAGCGATATTTCGATGCAATCCTCTTTAACAGCGAATTACAACACCAGTCAACTCGACATGGAGCATTCTTCTGCCTCCATGCGTTCAGAACCTGGTTTACGACCCACGCCGCTAGGGGCGGAGCAAACCTTGCAGCCAGACCATTACCACCCAGCTGCTGGTCCCGTTTTCAGCCAATACGTGCCCCAACGACCCTATTACCCGCCCGATTACGCCCAGTATGGCTATGGTTCGTCCTATTTCCATACCGCGATCCAGAATCCTTCGATAAACGTGTGGGCCAATCATGCCGGCCAGACTCAAACGTCAGTAACGCCTTCGTCAGTGGCCCCGCCCTCGTTGCCTACAACTTCGAGTTCAAATCAGCCTTATCCATATTACAATTACCCTCAGAGCAACGGAGCTTCGGCCACCACGGCGACCAGTAGTTCGTCGGGCAATAGCGTTACAGCCATGTTAACGACCGACACGACTGCCTACGCGCAGGCGCAGTACTACTCTCAGCACCCTACTAGTGCGTCTGCTAATCAGACAAATCAGACACCGGCACAATACCCACCGCATTACCAATACCCACAGGTACTTACCAACCCCCCTGCTAATACCACCAATACACAAGTACCTCAGTATCCAGGACCGTATAACGACTACCCGACGGCTTCGACCCCACTCAACTCAGCAGGAAGTAACGGGTACCACTATTCTCCAGCTTTGGACGTAAAAGTTTCGTCGAATTACCAGTACCCTGGGACGACTAATGCTACTAATACGACAACCGTGTCCACGACCATTCCGACGACTACTCAGTCCTATTACCCTTACCCTAATACACAGACGCCGTACGCTTCTTACCCTGGAGACTATTATTATAATTATCCTGTGACGTCATCGACACCGAATCCTTACGCTTACGCTTCTGTAGCCGCTACGCCAACGACCTGGGGTGCGCAGACTTATTCTGCAGAGTATCTTCCTTTCGCATACCCGCAATTTCAGTACCCGGCGCCTACAGTTGGGACACCAGTCTCAAATACCCATCCTTTACCCGCTACGGTCCATACACCTTCTAACACGGGGCCTATCATGTCCCCTCAGCTGAACCAAGTCTCTCAGACCAATTCACCGACCACCGCTAAGCCGCCTTTAGTGCCTCAGCCTCCATGTCAACCTAAACCCGCTTCCAACGTGGACCTGCTAACTGAATTGCTCAATCCAGCTCTAGGTGACAAGGTGCTGACCCCGCAACCCTTAAAACCGGCTGCACCAATCCCAAACCCGGCTTCAACCCTCGCAGCGACCGTATCGCCCCCGGCGGCAGCAATTCCGGCTGTTGCGACGCCTCCAGTCATTAGTAAAACAGAGCCGGTACCCGTCAAAGAAACGGTGACGGTGCCGCAATTACCCGTAATTGAAGAAGACAGATTGGTCAACCCCGAAATGCTCCTTCGTTTCACGCAAGAAGTGGACAAGCTCGACAAGCTCGTCGAGGGTCTAATCAGGAAGAGCTTGAACGGCCCCACACCGCTGGACTTGAAATGGCGTGAGTTAGATGAACTCGAGAATTCGACGCAAAAAGCTTCCATTTCCGTAGCACGCTGCTACCCCATGAAGAATCGCAGCACGGATATCTTGCCCTATGACCATAATCGGGTGGAATTACCCACCACCAAAGATGATTACATTAATGCCTCCAAGATACATGCAGGCGGACCAGATTTTATTGTCACCCAATGCCCCTTGGCTTGCACGGTCCTCGATTTTTGGACCATGTTCTGGGAGCAGCAGACAGAGATTTTAGCTTGTTTACTTTCTACGCCGGAGTTGCAGTCGATGGGTGGATTGGTTTACTGGCCGGACGAGAAGGAAACGGCGGTGGAGATAGGTCCGTACGTGATTACACTGCAGAGTAAACAGTGTCGGAGCATGTGGACCGAACGTATTCTGGCAATCGGTCACCGTGATCATGGGAAAGTTACTCGAGTTGTATTGCATTTGCAATTCACGGCTTGGCCAACCACGTAAGTGCTTTTGAGCGCATTTTTGTTTGCAAGGAAGTAAAAGAAAATTGATTAATGTCTTGCGTGCGTTTTTAGGGGCTTCCCGGCCAATCCTGCCGCGTTTGTAGCCTTTGTGCAAGAAGTGTTGCAACACTGGCGTCAACAGCGCGTGCTGCAGAGATCATTAGTTGTGCACTGCTTAGCTGGCGCAGGAAGATCAGGCTTGTTTTGCCTACTGTGCGGAGCGTTTCGCGAACTGAACTTGAATGGCAATGTCCCCGATTTGGTGCGTCTGGCAGGGTTGTTATCTCAGCAACGCCGACATTTGATGAAGGAACGCGAATTCCTGGCGTTTGCGTACAAAGCGTTGCTTTTGCGAGCACAGGATATACTGTTGCAAAGTAAGTGATTCTGCACCTTCCACAAGGCGTCTTTGTAATCTACGTTATTCTTCTTCCCCCGTCTTTCTTTTTATTCTGATCGAGCAGAAGGAGTCTTGTCCACAACCAGTTCTGGAATCAAACCCAAATCCCACCATGTCCGACAAGCTTCCCAGGACTCCATTGCGTCCATTGCATCTTTAGAAGATACGCCAGTGACTGGCACCGCAGTCGCGGCCATTTTAGATCCAAAAAATTTCTCTTTGGGTAGTCCCCAGCATACTTCCCGTTCGTCTTCATCGCAATCTACGATCGGACTATCCCAAATTGATCCCAATGATCCTTTGAACCAACTTGACCCTTTCTGGACGATGAAAAAATAAAACTAAGTTAATTCCTGTTTGTCATGATAAAGAAACTTGTTAGCTTCGCATGCTATAAATCACGTATGCTTTCACTAAATGCAGATATCATTTGTAGTGTACATTCTGTTAGTTGTAGCCCGATTTCGCTTGGCTCAGTTAATACAAAGCTTATCTTGATATTTCGCGTCCTTGGTCTGCAAGTGAGTGGGTCCATGTACAAAAAAACATTGCTTGACTGGTTTTTATTAATGGGTGTCGTTTTCACTTGAATGTACCCTAAACCGGAGCGAGATACATTCACCGACATGGACTTTCAGTTTTTTTTTTTGTGGTACAAGAGAATTAAAATAGAAGGTTATTTTCCTTTCCGGGGCAATACAGTAGGATTTTATCGAAGCTTTAAGGCCGAACTGAAATGAAAGGGCAGTCAAGCAACATACAAATGCAATTTCTCTGTCATAAGAGGGTAGAGCTTCTTATTTCCAGCCTCGATTGGTTGAATCTGAAAGGAAAGCGAGTAGTCGTCGGTAAAGGCTTTGTTTCCTGTTTCGTGCTGGGTGTCAAGCCGGAAGTTTTTATTTAAATCACTCCGACTCTGAATGGGAATTAAATTCTAATTGCCGTGAAGGCAATCAGGCTGAGGGGAAAAATCAGAAAAGAAAGAACGAATCCCACTGCGGGTTCAGATCCGCTAAAATTCAAATATTAGCGGATCGCGCTCCCCTAAACCGTCTCTTGGCCCGCAAACTCGTTTCTGTTGGCACGAAGACACGCTTCCCAACCTGCCCACCAGTGTAGGCCCCAGCTCGGTTCCAGGTTTTGTCAGTGTTGTCAAACGAACCGTGCGGTGATGTTCTGTTAAGCGAACCTGGTGATTATTTTTATTCAAACGAATTTACACAATTTGAAGGCGGTCCTGGTCCGTTGTGTTTATTATGGTTTTATCGCTCTGCTACACATCCTTTCCGAACCAAAGTTTGGACCTGGAGTGATTCATTGTGCTCATGTGAATGCGAAATTATGGCAGAAGGCAAGGGGGGTCCCCCTAAACCGACTAATAAAACTCACCTGCCTGCTGCTGATAGACCGAAAGCCCGATCTAGCTCAGGCAGGCAACCAAAATGTGTGCTAAACGAAGCCGACTGTGTTTCTTTAAAATCCATCCTGCAATCTTTTAACTCGCCCATTAATGAACAACAAGCGTGGGCGTTATGTTACCAAAGTGCCAAATGTGCGGAGGCTGTCATGGAACAGCAACGAGAATGTCGGTTGGCGGATGCGATGGAACACATCATGCTCCATAAAGATGGTCACATCCATACTTCCACTTTCCTTTCGGATAATAACTCCAGCTCCGAGCATGGTAAAATGGCTTTTACTCTAAATCTATTCTGTCGTTCGTGTTCTGTTTGTGTTGTCAGCGAGTGAAACCTTGGCGAAGCTTTTTTACATGATAAACATAATCGTGAAGGACTGGATGTTTTTTAACCTTTTTTTCTATATGTTCCCAAGAACGTGCGTCACACACGAGACGGCAACAGAGCCAGAGATTGCACAAAACCAGGCCAAAATCCCAAAGCCTTGGTGCTTGGGAGATCAATAATGCTGTGGGACTCCCGTCCGAGCCAACACAGCTACAGGGCAGGCTCAAACTCTTAGTCTTATTCTAGTCAAAATTCTTGAAAGGTTGGAAGAAAACAACCTTTAACTAAACCGTGTATGCAACCACCTCACATCGCAGACTTTGCAGACATCGCAACCCCAAAAATTTCCATTCATGCCTAGGTTCCTCAATTTGGGGTAAAGTGTGCAAGGGCTTCAGGAATTCGGTCATCCGCAGCATGTTTGCGTCCTCATCTTCTCCCTCGCCTCGTATCTCTGGGTTAGATAAATAGAAAATGAGTTTCCTTACTGTCAAGGATAATGCCAGGTGAACTAATAATGTGCTATGTCACGCACGTTCCATCAATCCCGGAGCAAACCTTGCAGCTTCCTTCTTTGTACTTCCCTTAGCGGCTAAGGTGTAATCAAGTTATTGAACTTCCTTTTTCATTATTTTTTTTAATAAATAAAAAGTCTTTTCGAACGTGTATATCTCGCATCTGAAGAGCCCCAGCTTGAAATCCCTTCAAAAGATGGTGAGCATTCTTGAGACCCAGGAGACGACACATTGAAATTTTGAACGTGCTTCCTGGCCGTAACCATACCCTATCACATTAGCGTTAATAGGGACTGCTTTTGCGGCAGAAGGGACATGGACATGTAATTGCCCTCCTGGCGAATGGGGAACGGGGCAAAATGTTTTGGCTGGTGCAATGGACTAAAACGCTTGTCTTTTCTCTTTTCTTTCGTTTTCACAGGTGCAAATGGTCTGGGTCGGATCCGTGTTCGCGCCAGTTCTGAAACGAAGGTATAGTAAAAATTCTCAACACCTTGTCAAATGGGGCCTCGTGATAGGAAGGAGCCAAATTATGGGGACCTTCTGCATTAAAATCCCTCGTTGAACTTTCAGAGACATAAATTTTGAGTACCAGGACCTTGCGCGCTTTACAATATCTTGGCCCGTCATAAAATTGCCGTATAGCAAGTACCAAGAATCAGAAGGATCGCCTTGTCGATGTCAATCTTCACCAGGAATTACTCCGTGACCATGAAAGCAAAGCATTATTGCGTCCAGGCGGACCCTTTTTTAAAAAAGAAAAAAGAAAAACCTTGCTAACAATTGAATGAGCCTAAGCTCTAGCTAGCAGCTAGGGTGCGGTGTCTTTTTTCTTTTTCTACGTGGAAGAATCTGTTCGAATCCACCTGGGGTAATGTAGCGGTTGCTCTTCTTTTCATTCCAGGTTCTCCTCGGTAACCTTTAGCTTCTTTTTGTCTTGGTCTGGTTTTGTTTGTGTCCGAAGCTCCGCGATGATGTTCCAAAACTTGTTCCGGCATTACTCACACGCTTGCCTTGGAAGTTGTCTAAAACATCTAAAGCGTAGGCAAATGCTAACGAGCCCTGTTTAACATTCTTCCAGGACGTTCAAGCGTGAGAAGGAGAAGGTCAGAGGTTGCGGAGTAGAGAACTGGTGAACTTTTGCGTCCAACCAACCTGCGATGCTAACGGTTTTATACGGAAGAATACTAAAAGTTCCGTAAGGTTCATAACGAGAGGTTAAGAAGGAAGCAATTGATGTCGCCCAAGTTTAAGTCCCCGGAACTTGTTACACTGTGAGAAAGGCACGCGTCCATAGTCATTCATTTCAGGCTTTCTTTTCTGCGGGGATGGTGCACGAACACGCTATGAAAAAAAAAAAAATCATAATGAAACCTCAATCTCTGGTTCGGCTTTTTTGCTACACAGAAGATTACAGCATTACTAGCGTTTTTCTGCCTAAATAATGAACAAACAGCTGCTTATTTTGTAAAGAACACGGTTTCTTAGCATCTCGAACAGGAACCGTTGAGGTTGAAAGAAGGAAAACAAGCAAAAAACGTTCGCTCGACTTTGCACAGGTAATTATCTAATAAGGAAACTGGAGAGACTTGTTCGCAGTTAGCATCTGTATCTTTTCGAGCGAATTAAACGCAACTAGCGGCGATTGTTTCCAAAAGAAAGAGATACTAAGGTCAACAATGAAAACAATTCCAAAAATGCGCGACAAAAACATTTGCTTTGCTCGTATAAGCAAGCTGTCCAGATTCTTTTCCCATCTCAGCTTCTGAAGTTTCATACACCTGCTGGAAAAGCAAACAACGGTCCATTTTTGTAATGGGTTTATAATTCTAACAACGACACATGGCTGACTAAGGAATTCGCTTAGCCTTTCGTTTGTGTTTATTCAGTAAGGAAGCCGGCTAGACCTGTTTGCAGTTCGCAGTTCGCATATTTTCGAATTTCACGGTTACACGAGTCTCTTCCTTGTCACGTTCTATCCCGCCTCTTTGACAGTATCGTCTTTTAAATTTAGAACTCGGTCGTGTTAAGCCTAAGCTGTGTAGTTTTTTCTTCCATTTTTATAGTCACGCTGATCGGTTTATGAGCATTAAGAGCTTGATCTTGATGCCCTTTTTCACTTGACAATCTAAAAAGGCTTGTTTATTTACAACGCCGGATCCGTTATGAACAGGTGAACCGGGACTTTGGAACCCAAAGTTCTGCAAAAGAAGGAAAGCTTTATCTGAATAGTGACAGGAGCAAGATGCTGACAAGCTGACAAAGAATATAGTTTGGCGGAAGCTTTGAAAATGCGATAACGAGAAGTCGTAATTTTAGCTAAATGAATAAACGTGATTAGGCAAGTTGGGAACTTTTTGTTGCGTGCTGATGCAAACGGAATGTTTTCTCATATTTCAAATCTATATCGAACAAATCTTACGTTTTTATGATCCAAAGTCAAAGGAAATTATGGCGAGGAAGAACAGACTTGACTATCATGAGAGTGCATGCGGGACGCTCATTTCCGCATACTAATGACGTCTCCAAGTTCAGGCTGAGGTATATAAAGCATAGGAACGCCATAGGCCGTGGGAAGTTTAGTTCTCGCTATTGTTGTCTGCCCCCAAGATGCATTCGAGACGACAACGACCTTAAGGGAAAGGCCGATAGTCGCGGAAAGGCCAAAAAGAGGTCCGAGTGTCCTTCTTCGATAGATAAAGCATTGATGGTATTGTTGTGTCCCGTTTCCGCCTGGCCAAACGAGAACAATAGGTGATCTATGAGCCATATAACTTTCCTTTATTCCCAAAACTCCAAGCTGAAACTAAACGATTCTTGGAAGGTGGAATTTCAATTGAAACGTTGTTCTTTGTCTTTTTAAAATTCATATAGTATTCTGCTTGTATCGTTGTTGTTTTTGACCGTTTTGTTTTGCAGCACTTGTAATTATTTTTATTATTTTTTGGCAGTTGATGTCGGCTCTGGCGTTGGTTATTTTCCGGGCGTTTAATTACGGAGCTGAAGAGGAAGAAGAACGGGCACTGAATCCCGAGTTGGAACAGCTGCTGGACCTCATGATTTCAGCGGGTAAGGTTGGAAATTTCCCGAGCGTACGTTCTAGCTCTAGCTGGGGGCGAAGTTGTGTAATTATTTGCCTGGGACGTGAATATGTGGAAGTATTACCCCTTTCGCTTCATGCCTGGACGCAACCTACGCGCAACTGATGACCGGCCCAAGGATCGCAGAGGCCCTCTTTTTTTATGTGGATATATATTAAGGAAGCTCACCGCATCTGCTTGTTTGTGCTGGTCATGTGCATGATGGCATTCCAAGCCCAAGATCCCCGGCTGGATAATAAGGCTTTCAGAGCTATGATCCCTCGGCAGGGAATCGGACAGTGCCAAAGAGAAAGAAAGGAGAGAAAGCGCGTTTGTGGTGCCACTTTCGCACCTAAAATACAGATAACGGCTCTTTATTTCGCTTTTCATCTTTTTCTAATTTTTTTTACCTTCTGAAGGTTTGACAAGGACCCTAAAAAAATGAAAGAAAAAATGAACAGGCTGGAATACCCCTCTGAGCCAAGCACTTTTTTATTCGTTCAGGATTAAAAAAATAAAAGATTCTTTGGTTTAAATGTTTGGGAACTGCGGGAGGGCCAAAGTGGAAAATAAGGAAATTTTGGGGGAAAAAATCTCTTGGGTTTTTAACAAAAATAAAAGGAAAAAAGGTTTGAGGAGTTATATAGGGAGCTCGAGGGGGTGGCGGGGGGTTCACGTTAATGGAGATTGACGTATCCTGTATTTTATTGTATTAATAAAACTGTTCTGTCTGTATGCTTGCGATTGTGTATATGTCATTCCATTGTGGGGTGTTTCGAAAAATTTAATTTTTGTTTTGTTTCCGTTTTTCGTTGTTGTAGACGAACCGGGTGCGGAAGAGCGAGCCGAAACTGAGGACGAAGGCATCGAACAGGACTCGGGCGAGTCGGATGAAGATGAAAAACCCCCTCCTTGCACGTGGGAACAAATTCGACAAGTAATAAATCAGGGGCAAACCCTTGTTCTCCCTATAAGTGTCCTTTTGGTTAATTCAATTACGCAAGCTTGAAGCGTTGGACCGTAGATTTTTTTGAATTTTTTTATACTGAAACGAACAGGTTTTGATCAACTTTTCTTTTCTTGAGCAATCGCGGTCGTTCGACTTGGGCGTTTCTAGACGATATCGGAAGAGTAAAGAGCTCTAATGGATAGTTTTTTAGGTACTTTTGCATGTTTCGAGGATTATCTGCTTTGAAAAGCTAGTATTACAGCCATAAAACGTAGAAACAAGGCTAATGGTAATGACGTGAGCAAAAACCGACGCCCAGGATGTCCGCCGAACAATCGCCAACCGTGAAAAATGCCCACCGTGCACTTTCCCCCCTTCCCTCTTCCCTCCCCTCTATGTTGTGGACGGAATCGAACAAATATGGCGGCCTTTCCCTTTCGCTTTTGTTCCCCGAACTGCGTTTTTTCTCTCTTTTTAACTCACCACGCCAAGGTAATTAAGCGTGCGTGTGGAGAGTGTGGAGAGCGTCGAGCCAAACGAAAGGGAAAACGAATGAAAGTGCTCAATACCCAATGGTAAGGTTTGGATTTGGACTTCCGCAAACGAAAAACCCGAAAGTCCAAGACCATGGGACTTGTAGCCAACAGGATTTGGGGAGTTTTTGCTCCTCTGATGTGCGTCTTCGCTGTGAAACACGGTATTGTGCTCCGGTGGGTTTCAGGGTCAACACAAATACTTGTAAGGCCGTATTTATGGAGTGTGGGAGAGTTGAGCAATACTGGGTATTAAGCGAGCTGAAATCCCCCGCCCCCCCTTTCGGTCTTCCCGACAAGGACACTACATAAGTGTAATACTTGAGGATATTAATCATTACCATCGCGGGGAAACAGGAACCCCGAGCTGATCTGGACTGGTTCTTTTTTTAAATGATGGATGAAATGGTTGAAAAGCGGTTAAGGAACGAAACGAAATGACGCAAGAGCTCTGATGGGTATGTGAAATTCCGTTGGTTGAGGTCCCTGGGGTATATGGTCAGTAGCTTTGGCTGCAGAGCAGGTTCCAAGTGCGATTTTTTGCCACGCCATAGAGATGATTTTTATTACTCTTATCTGCAGCTTGCAGGGGATTAATTACTCGTATTCTTTCCTTTCAGCGGTGCGAGGCCCAAGGTTTCCGGTCGGGATGCGAATCTGCAGACGTTCATTTCCGGGCAGTTTGCCGAGCATTGGTTGCAGAAGCTTTGGAGCTCTCCAATTTTCTCGAAAGAGTTACCGAAGGCTCGGGACAATTACAGCATCTCCGAACCCGAGCTGAAGCCATGGATACGGGTGCCGAATTGGAAAAATTAGACCTGGCCGACTGGGTAAGCTTTTTGAAATTTCGATCTAAGCTTTTTTTGCATTTCGTCAGAACCAAAACCCTTTTTCCTGGGTGGATTTACCACGCGTCATTGGGAAAGAAATCGAGGCCCTAATGGGCGAAAGGTGCATGATTTTACCCACCGCAAAGCTGTATAGGCAATTCGCCATGAAGTTCAAGGTTGTCTGTTGCGTGTGTGGGGTTTGGTTTGTTTTTCCCATTCATGGGTTTCAAGCAATTCGTCAACCTTTGACTTTTGAACCTCTTTTTTTCGGTTTCCTCCACGCTCCTTGTCAATGTCATTCTTGGTCGGCTGGAGTACTCATGGATTCCGACTATATCCCGAGAGACCCACAACCGCAATACAGCCGAAAGGTCATTGGTGGAGTTGGCGGGATTGAACTTGAACCTTTTAACACCTTAACGGGACTTGGTACTGTTTCCTAGCGTTTTGAGTCGTTTTTCAAGGTCCGTGGGACGGGAAGTGATCCCATTTGGGCCTTTTTTGAGGGAATTATTGAAAACGTTAATTTCGAACCAGTTTCCTCCTTCTTTTCCACGTTGGTCTTTTTGTTCCGTGTTCATCTTGTACTAGAAATTCAGGTTTATAATGTTAATTATTATTCTCCTGGTTCTTAAAGGCCGAGTTCTGGGTTCAAGTGATGCGCGATTTGCGCAACGGCGTGAAGCTGAAAAAGACGGAGCACCAGCGCATGCCCATCGAGTACGAAATGACGCCTTACGAAATCTTGATGGACGACATCCGATCGCGACGCTACAAACTGCGACAAGTACCTTTGCAGCCTGAAATGCCGGCGCGGATACGGAAAGATGCACATGCTGTCATTCTAGAGTTCATTCGCTCCAGACCTCCCCTGCGCAAGGTAAATAAAAAGCTGACTTTACATAATAGGTTCCCTGGAAGCTACCAACAAACTGCACCCATCCCATAAAAGACAGGCAGCTCTAAGTTAAGAAGTAAACTAGGCATTTTTGTAAAGAAAGCTTACTCATGCCTCTTTAAGGATATAAGCTCCCATATTGACTGATGACAAGGTAGCCTTAGAATTCGGTATATTTCTTTAGTATTTAGTCTTATCTCGACCGTTACGGGAAGTTCAGAAGATAAACAAACCGGCTTAATCTAAAAAAAAAGCAGAATGCTTGGAACTTTGTCTATTGGATAGAAAGAACGGTGATTTTTGTGTGCAGCGTCTGTTATCCTGATACCGTAGACCGTAATTTGTTTGATTAACTTTGGGTTGTCGCATTGTAATGCCCGAGTACAACCACATGCTTCTTTAAGACTCGGAAGTCCAAGCCATGACAATGCTTCTTTTGTATTTGGGTACTCCCGTAACGTTTTTCATATAGGAAGTCAAGGAATTTTGTATTTTTCTCCATTTCTTCAAGGATTTTCTCGTGCATTAAAATAGATGACTATCATTTGGGGTTTGTACATATATTAAGCCGTGTTTTTCTTATGTTTTCTTTCTGTCTGGTTTTATACAGGCTTCGGAACGTCGATTGCGTCCAGCTAGGAAGATTTCCACCCCTGTCGAGCTGCTTATGGAATCCATCCGTCAGCATGATCACCGTGGACTCCGACCCACGAAATCTTTAGTCGTACCCACGACGTCAGGTAAAAAAAGAACAAAAAAGAAGAAAGAAACGTCATCCATATATAGAACTGGTAGTTAACTTGCCAGAACAGGCGACAGTATGGGGTATGGATATTGAACTTATCGACTATGGGCTTGGAATGTGTGCAAAGTTAACGGAGTAGGTCAAAGTTGCTTTTGTGGTGGGCAGGGGCAAGCTTCGTGTCTTGCCAGTTACGTGGACGGCGAGGAAAGTGGGAGATGAGAGCTCTTGAGGCCAAACTTTGATCCACATATAAAGAACCTCCATAATAATGTGTTAACTTCCCCTTTGCTGCTTATCTCTCTCTTTCTTTCCCTCCTTTACCTGCTCTTTTCCTCCTTGGACAGCGATGAACAGCATCTTTGACCTACTTGGGAAAAATTCATTAACCTGTTTCCCCCTCTCCTCTCTGGGCCAGGGCGTCAAGCCTTCAGTTCGGTTATGACCAGAATGGCATTTTATGCAGGATTGCCATTAGGAAACGCAATTTACTGCATGGGAAATTTCCAGACCTGGGGAAAGAAAGTAGCGAGGAAAAAACTTCTAAAAGGTTTATGGGAGTATTTGGCTAATTGAGCGAATTTTGGGGGTTTTTTCCCTTTAAAAGTTTACAAAGTTTCCGGGGAACATTTGGGTGCTATGACGTATGTCGCAGGTCGATCGTGGCATGTGTTTACGAGAATAACCCGAGTTCATTGGAAGATATATTTGATCGATCGACCTTGCACGTTAGGAATCCCCAACAGCAAAGCTCTTTGTCCCCCTTTTACAAGCGTTTGTGGGCGTGCACCAGCTAGGAGAATCGATGGAGCGGGTTATGCATCAGCATCCAGCGAGTTTCTTTATTCCCGCAGCTTTTTTTTTGTTTCAAAAGAACTTTTTTTCTTCTTTTTCGCCTCTTGATGGGTTACCGCAAGGCTTTCTCCTCCCACCGTGGAAAAATGGAAAGATTTCGAGATTCTTTTCCCTTTTTAGTCACCAGTCAGGTGCACCTTATAGCGTTGCGAAGTACTGGAGTGGGGCGAAATGGGTTTTACGGTCCAGATTCGGGATTATGTTGCGCTTATGTTCGGAGAAAACGTAAGAACGTAGGGGGCGTGGCCTTATTCTTGGGGAGAAAAGCTCGTCTATGCGCACTACTCTTCCTTAGCTTGCTTTGGGCGGTTTTTGGAGCGTAAATCGTCACGAAAAGACGGCGTCCTAGTAAGAGCCCTGGGTTAGTCTTGTGTGGAGGTGCAATCTGCACAGATTTACGATTACATTACTAGCTCTTTTTTATCCGGGGTAGAACCAACACATACGCCCTCGAACAGTTTCACTTATCTCGCCCATCGTAAATTTGAGTTGGGAGGTAGAAATGTTTATCGAGGGGGAAATTGAGGTGATCGTTAATGGCGGTAAAAAGCTCGCATTTCCAATTCTCGTATTTACTTTTCAGTGAAGGAATTATGCTAATTGGCTTTTTTGTTGTTGTTTATGTTTCGGTGTTTTTCTTATCTACACCAGCTCTTGCTTTGACGCCGACATCCTCTACCAATCCTGATGAGCAGAGATCCAAACCGACACGAAGACTGATCCGGGCAGATTTTGCGTCCTTACTGCCTAATAGCCAAGAGGTGAATATCTTTTTACGATTTTCTTTTTCCCCCATGATCCCACGTCTTCGTCTAATTGGGAAGGATCAGAAGCTTCTAGAACGTTAATTGAAACGTTGCGAGGCATTGACGTCAGTTCGTATTGATTGAGCTTCATGGGGGTTCAACAGGTTTTCAGTTTTCAGCCAAATAAAAATAAAATGGAATAAGAATAAAAACTTGCGACTTTTTGTATCGATCTAAATCCTGTTGTCATGCTGAGAAAAACCCGCTATGCTTTGAGTATGGACGTTTCGTAAAAGTAATGAAAACTTTTCTTTTGGGCTTTGTGTTCCTAAAATGTAGGACGAGAACGACGATTTAGCGGACGTGGAATCGCCTTCGCCATCACCCACGTGCTATAGCCCCATCTCGGACCGTAGTGAGTCCCTGGACACCCCCGTAGGGGAACATCTACTACCTCCCCGTCCCTTGTCTTGTCAACCTCATTTTGTACGCACACGTAAGTCCCCTGGCTACCTATATCTTCATTTATTAACCCCCTGCAATGCTCCCCTAAAATATGCTAATTTGATCCCGAGTTCAAGATGAGTGAATGGTACTATATTTTCCCTTCTTTTCCTTTTTTCATTTCAGCTATCGACGAAACGCCACGGCGGCACAGTTTGGCTTACCCCACAACGGGCTTGCATTCTTTAGCGTCTTCCCAGCCGGCTTCACGTCAACATTCAAGCTCGTCGAGTTCGCTCTCGTCGGGTCCCACCTCGTGCCCCTTACCGGGCTCGCCTTTGCATTCCGTGCAGGAGGAATTTTTAGCTTCCCAACACTTCCAGCGTGATATGGATTGTATCGCCCTCACCTTAGAAGAACTCATGCATATCCGTAACGTCCTAACGAAAGCCGAACTGGAGTCGCTGCCACTAGATATGGCCGTCAAGCAGGATGCCGCGAAGGGCAAAGTCTGCTTTCTCTGCCTCAAAACCCGATTTGGACTGTTCGGACCCTGGGCCCATGTCTGCCGGCTGTGCCAACGGAACGTCTGCACCAAATGTTGCTCCAAAGTAAGGAAACAGAAGAATCACAGTAAATTCCAAGCATATTGGACGTTGTTGAGTCTACGAATGTTGTGACTAATGGCTAATTGGTGGTTATTTTTCCTTTATGTCACTCGGGTTTTTTAGATGCGCGTTCCCACGGAACACTTTGCCACTATCCCTGTGTCCAGTCTAAGTCCTACGTCACCACCGCCCGCCTCCGCTAACCAATTAACGCAATGGTCTATCGCCGAACTTTTCCGGTCCCACGGGTCGCAAGAAAGCCTCAACACGAGCCCTCTAAGTGTAATCGGCTCCAGTGAAAATGACCAGATTAATCGAACAAATGGCGCTGCCTCGTCCGCACCGGTGTCACCCGCATTGCCACGACGGAAAGTTGCCAGTTTGACGCTCCGCCCTCAAACCTTGTGGCTTACCTCGCCAGTACACGAACCCAAGCGAAATTTAAGCCGGCAATCGACAGTGCAGCCCAGGTACTAAAATAAACATGATCATTTAACTAAACTAAAAACTAAAAAAAATGAAATAAATTTAGGCGGAAATCTACTTTGATTCGTACGCTAACCTTGGCCAAGGCCGACACGGATGGGACCGAAATGATGACGGTTTGCCGCGACTGCAAAACTATGATAGTGAGCATTGTGCAAAATTCCCGCCAAATGCTGCGACGGTTCTCTGTGACTTCTGACATTTTAGACACGCCCCTATTATTAAACCCGGCCACCTTACCCGTGTACCAATGACAAGGGACAAAAAAGAGAAAGAAGGACGATGGGGGACGCACAACTAGTCACTTTTTTGAAAAAGGAGCAGATACGGGCAAAGGAGACTGAATTTAAGTTATTTCCATGTGTGAGATCTCAAAATTGCGGGCCAAGGAGATAAAACGACACAGCTGGCATTTTTTCTTATTTTATATAAAGCTATCTTTTCATTCTTTTCAACGGGACATGGATAAGAAAAATGCCATGAACAAAAAGAAAAAGGTAAACAAAACAAAAAAATCTTCCAGTTTCCGAACTTTCCAGAACGAAAGAAAGAAAAGATTGTTTCGCTCTTGGTTTTATGTGAATATTTTCCCGTATCATTTAACAAGAAAAATTGTGGGTGTTTTTCAGCGTATTGTTGTACATAGGGCAATATTACACACCAGAATCCGAACCGCGGATTGGGCAACTGTTTACTTTATTACATGAAAACAAACCTTGGAGTCAAGAAACTGGCTCTTGTATACATTGCCAAACAAAAAAGCAGCACAATTTTTTCGGGGGCTTGAACATGTATACTTTTATACAGGTTGTCAACTTAAAGGAATTTCCAACAAAGAAAATAGAATCAAAAAGTAGAATGGTTAATTTAGGATTTTTTGGGGAGAAAGGGGAGCCAAAAGCAAAAATCACAGGACGCCTTTCGTTGCGTAGGCGTAAGTCCATGCTCTGGCTATAGCGTCGTAGCGTTCTCGATCGTGGGTATATAACCTGGCGGGTTCGGATTCCATGGCGACATGGACATAGGGGTCCGTCAAGAGACTCTGAACGGAAATGAGGATTTTGGCAATAGTTAAAGCTAAGCTCCAGTTATGCTGCAAAGCATCTAGACCTATGTCGCCATGCCGACTCACGTTGGGATGAAACACCCTGGTCAAGAAACGCACGACAGGGGGAACCATGGGGTATGACGGCGGAATTTGCAAATGGAGATAGAACACTCCTCCTTCATAAGGGCTGTTGGTAGGACCAGCAATAGTGGCTTGCCAATGGCAACACAGACCGTCTAACGGACACGCCCTTATCCCTTCCGGCGGATCTGTACTAAGACCTTAAAACGAATAGGAAAGAAACTTTATATTTGAATTAACAAAACCTATAAGTACTTCGTAATTCGCGTTTTAGACGATTCCTTCGCCATATATCGACGTGTGTAGGGTCCGTATTTAGAGCCATATTGGCCATGCACATCAAGCAAGGAGCGCTGTCTACCCTAAAGTTTGTTTTTCATTTAAATCTAATTCAGGTTTGAGTGATGAGCTTCTTACATATCAGCGAAGAGCTGATCCCAATCGTGAACCACGCCCTTGGGTCGCAGCAAAGGCCACTGTTTCAGAGTAAATGCTTGCCACTGAGACGGTGTGATTTGCCTTTTCAGCAAGCTTCCCCAGTGTTTACAAGCTCGACTGGCACAAAGTAGCGATAAACCGTCCAAATGGGAGAATATGCTTAACAGCACTAACAATGAAAACAGTAAAAAGGTTTTAATTGAATTGATTTCACGAATAAATAGCAAACCTTCAGGCGGTAAAGCTGTGATTGAAGTATTTTTAATTTCTGGAATTCTTCGTTCTTGAATGCTACAGAGCAGAGATATCTGCTCAGCTAATTTGTCAATTTTTAGGATAGGTCGTTGAGGAGGAACGGGCGCAATCTGAGCAGCCCCTGGTTCTAAACGACGAACACCCCAGCCTTCTTCCTCGCCAGGTCTGGAGTTGGAATTTGACGGACGCTCGTCACCTGAGTCATTTTCTGCATCAGCATCTACGTGTGCTCCATTAAGCGCATTTGGTAGGGGAGGAAGGACCAAATCTGAAGGTTCGTCATTCCCCGAATCTTCACTGTCCGACTTCTGTTGCACAGGTATTGTAAAAGTGTTAGAATTAATGCTTTTTGTGTGGGGAAAAAATAAGTTTACTTGGCTAAAAAGACTAGCATCTTCTGGCTGGTCTACGTCTTCTGGGTACAAAAATATATGACAAGTTTGACAAACTGGCTGCCCAAAGCAAGGTCCGTAATAGCCTTCACAGAAGAAACACGTACTGTTCTAAAAGATAAAGAAATTTAACTCATGGCTAGTTGCTGATTTTTTAACTAATGGCAATGCTCATATGCAAAGGCAGTGTTTTTTACATCATATTCAAAAAAGTCCAGATCTTCACTCCTTGTTGCAGCAGCGTCTTCGATCCAATCAAGTTCTTCGGGCTGGAAGTCATCTAAGCTTTCGTCGTCCATACTGCTTCATTTAATTACTCCGCGAATTAACTACACATTTAATATTCATCACAGGTTTTCACATGCCGAATGCGACGTAAAAATGAAGCTTTGCTGATCCTAGTTTCTCGCGGTTCGGCGATCGTCACTCGGCAATATTCATCAAGAATTCCTTAATGGCGGGCGCGGGATTGAGAAGAAGCTCGAGATCGTGAGTGATTCAAAGGTTTAATTCCTGTAAGCTGTCATGTCAGCAGCACGCTTGTTAACTGGGTTCCAAGTAATTATAATCTAAATTAGGCTGGGTATTAAATTGTATGTCTTATTATTAGGGTCGACGAATTAATTTTGGGGGCTTAATTAAAGCTGGGAGCCGTCTTCATCACTGTGCAGCAGGTGGTCAAGGACACACTCCGACTCCGGTTTATGAGCTGCGCACGTATAAAATATGGCCTGAACAGTTCTCCTCATTTCTAAAATTAACGGAGCAAGAATTTCACCTAAGAACGCAACACTCGAAGCTTATCGGGTACTGGACTTCGGAGTTAGGAGCCATTGGGGAAGTTGTCCATTTGTGGGAATATGGTAAATAACTAAATTGCGTTATTGCTCTCTTATCACTAAATTTCCAACTCTTAACTATAACTTTAACTATGCATATAGATAGCTTGGAACATCGCGCGTCAGTTAGAAAAGCCTTGGCCAATGATCCAATTTGGATCGAACGTTACTTCTCCAAAATACTGCCCATGATGTCCCACCAGGAGAACCAAGTTCTCACGTTACTGCCTTCCTCGGAAATAACTGCCCCTTCCCAGTCAGGTAAAAATAAACTTCGAAAATAAGCGCTTCACGTCCGGCTGTTCCAAGACTCTTTTGTATTTAGGTTGTTATGAAGTGGCGTTCATTAATATGAGAACTCCTCCAACAACCTTGACTTCCTTATTAACACTAAGAAGCCAGGAAGCTGCTTCTCCATCCCATTTAGTGGGAGCTTTCCAAAGCGTTATTGGACCTCTGCGTCAAGCTGTATTGCTCCTTCAGCATCCAACCCTTAGTGCAGCTCTTGTGCAAGGCAGTAAGTACATCATTCCTTCACTAAGTAAATTATCGTTTGTTCGTAAATATTTTCCATGTAATGAAACCCTCAAACTTACAACTACAAAAAACACGCCTGTTGTAAGGTTATGGCCTGCCAGAAGAGCTAATACTAGCCGTGCGGAACAAAATCTTGCTGCCTCACGCAGTTTCGCCTTTGAAATGATCCGCATTCTTGCACACAAGCACGCCCTTTAGCGAACCCCACCAAGAATCCTCGGCTGCCATGCGAGAATCACAACCTTTTCCCTCCAGTAACGGTATGTGTCACGCATAACATAACAGCAACCTTCGCTTTCCTAACATAGTTGTACGGGGCTGGGAAGTAGAACTGTAGCTAATATTAAAAATATTATTTCCCTCTCGCTGATTAGATTAGCATAGGTGATTCATGCAATGTAACATTCTTAGGGAGTGGAAGAGTTATATGCCAACATTCAGGTTTTTCCTCCCTTTTCTACTCGATTGCATCGCATGTACTCGTTCCTTATCTTAATCGGACAAACAGGGATCATGTTGTACAGAAAATTAAAGACCTTACATTACTCGCCGCATTCCCCCACCACCCATACGTAATTTGTCGATAGCGTTCACTGCCTATAACGAAGATTGACGCAAAGGTCACGCACAAATGGAATCTATCCGCTTGTTTACACAATAGCAGTTGCTCGGGTTTTAAATGCTTCCCTGACGGACGTCGATCAGTCTTGCAAAGCGCACCCAAGAAGAAGAAAATAACCACAGCAAATAGGCAACTAATTGACGTTCGAACTCTTGGCAACCCTAACGTTGACCCTAATGGACCCAGGACCCATCTGTATTTTTCTATTGTTTATCAACCGCTCGTTCCCCTTTCACCGGGCTTTATTTACCTCTGCAACGAAAGATAAAAGGAATATAACAGTTAACGGCGAAAAAAAAACTCCTGCGCTATTTGAGCACTTGATAGCCACACGAAAGAACAACACAGAATAGTTAACCTCTTTGGTATCAAACCTTTAAAGCAACATTGTAAGGCCAGCAATTAGATGCACAGCATGTTCGACACCTGAGAGATGGAAAGCTTGACACATCGAGCGTGTCTTCAAGGACGGCGCTTTTTTAAACCCTTTCCGCCCATCTTATTTGCGTTAAAAGCCCCCATACTCAATTATCTTTCCTTTGGTGGAGACGACATGGTCATGTGCGTGCGCGAGGGAATAACAGAAATACAGGAAACGCAAAAACGGGGTAAAACTTTTTTCGCAAAAAGTTGGCATGCGAAGCAGGAAATGCGAATATTTATGCTTATAAGTACAAAAAGCTCCTTATTAGAATGTTTATTGTTGTACCGCTCAAAAAAGTAATAAACCTTTGCTCAGAAACAATAAATGTTTTTACTAAGTTATCTTTAAAAGTATTAAAAAAACTTCGGGACTTGTCCAAAAAATAAAATTGATTCAATCAAAAATGAAATAGAAATATATAATCGTTTTAATTTCTTGGAAAGCGAGTCGACAGTTTTGCCTCGCAAGCATGCATATTATTAAGTATGCATTTATTATACGAAATTAATGCGAAATTGCAAAATTTGTTTGGGTGCGTTACAAGGTGGGGTACTAGTTGTGTGCGTTACAGTTAAGGTGGGGTACAAGTTGTGGGTGCGTTAAAGGAATAAGTGATGTCTGGAGGCAAATTATATCGCAAACTGTACCACAAATTATAGTATCAGTAATGCAGTTAATCAATCGTAAAATCCCGTAAATGGGATTTACTCCTTGATTCCAATCTAATTTGATTTAAGACGGCAAGTCGTCATCAGGACAGTGCTAATGTCCCCTGTTTCGGGCTGCCAGTGTTATAACATCCCTACTAATTTGCAAGTCATCAGCTGTTTGCCTTCTTATCACTTATCAAAATCTTGGCACTTGAGTGCTTGTCTACAAAAGTCTTGGAAGCCTCCCATGAACGAAATTTTGGACGTTGTATCAGAAGAGGCGGAGATTTCATGACGTCATGGAACCGCCTCTCTCAACGGCCGCCTGTGGTTCCGCCTCCTTTACAACAGAATGGAACGCTAGTGACTAACGCAAACGAAGGCTGGTTCATTGCCGAGTTCGAGCTCAGTGCAACCGGCGGACGCGGCAAATACACGTATAAAACCCCCTGCCTTTTCCTCACCGGAAAAGCCCCAAACCTGCATCACACTAGTCTACCCTGCGTTCGCTGATCAGCTCGTCCGTTCTGACTTTTTGCACCCAAGTCCAGAAAACCGGCCAAAAAGTCCCAAGTTTAAACTGCCGTGTGCGGGGATTTCACGTCGTAAACTTGCATAGAGAATGCACGAGTGATAATCAAGCCGTGAGCCTTGTGTAGTGCGCGGATCAATAAAACCACTGTGACGTCAGAACCCAAGCGAAAAGCCAAAGAGACAACCCCTTCTTATTTTGCGCCCCATTACCAAAAACTGCCGCGCAGTTGTGCACTCCGTGTTTTGTTTATCTCACGTGTTCTGGCATTCGGCAAGCTTTAGATTCATTCAAAGCTCCGCCCTTTACGATCACGAATAACGACTTTTTTTTATTACTGCATTGGGGGATTTGCCTAATTCTTCGTGCGCCTTAGATTCGGCAGATACAGCACTTCTGCATGTGTCACCCATAAATTCATTTCGGGGGCTCCTGATCCTTTCATTTGGCGACGAAACACTCGGGTGAGTCCTCTCTTACTTCTTTATCAGTTGGCGAGTTTTGATCTTGGGACTTGGGCAATCTAAAATATCGTGAGTTTCGATTTCGCTTGCTGCGCCTTGTTAGTTCCTCCTTTCCGAGTTTATTTCACCTTTTGTTTGCATCTCGTTCGCCAATGGTCTTTCGGGTTTTGCTAGTGTGGTGACGTCAGTGGGTTATCTATCTTCCGTCTCTGAATGGCCCTGCGAGTTTTATCTTACAACGTGTTGAGAAATTTGCTAGACTTCCATCTTGTGCCCGGTGACACGCGTCTAAGAACCCCATAGAGACCACACCAAGTCCTTTCCTGTCCTGTTCATTTTTACTTGGTCCTCCGGAATTCCAAGATTAGCATCCCTACGCATATATAGAGCACGAGCCAAACGCCCGCATCTGCTGGCTTAAAGGCTCCCTCTCAGGGAGTGAGCGAGAGGGAAAAGACGGGAGGCACAAGAAAAAGAAAATGACGATGAGATGAAGAAGATTGGAGTTTGGGGAGCGGAGAACGATGGGACCAATGCCAACAACGACACGGTCCTAAAAAGCGGCTTCACTTACTCGTTTTGTTTTTTACGGAGGGAAAACAGCCAGTCAGGAACAGAAAGACCGAAAGAAAAGCGAGATATAAAACATAGATAAAAAAGCTACTGTCACCACAGTTTCTCCCACCTGAGTCTTCGTAGCACAGGAATGGTTTTTGCACCAACAGGAAGTCATCTGACATGTTCCACGTTCTACTTCCTTAGTAACTGGCACGGATGCAAACAACTGCAACACGCTCGCCTTTTAGTGCCTGACCCGTTGCGTTTTGTGATACTGTCGTGTTCCTTGCGATTTTGAGTTGCTTCAGCGAACATTGATGGACCGAGATGGGGATTGGGGAGAGAAAGTCAAATTAAATGGTTCTTATTATGGTTTTTTATTTTTTCATTCATTTCTTTTCTTGTCTTTGTATGACAGGTGCCCATTCTTGGATATCACAAGAGTAATGCTGGCAACCACGAATGGGGAGTGACGTGATTAAACTCCATCTGCCTTTGGCGACCACCACTTGGGATGTATATCATCCGGAATCGAGTTCTATTGCTCTGAACTTGGATGATGACAGTAGTAGTACGACTTCCGGCCACCCCGTGTCAGGAGGAGGCGTGGCTAGTGCCCAAGACTTGACTACAACCGCTGCCACGGTGGTAGCGTACGTGCTAACGGACCCTGATGCCGACAGTGATGAAGCCACGCCTCTTTTCTTCACGGCGTCGACCTCCCCGGCCCCGCCTATCGGCGCTTCGATTGTGTCGCAACAATCGTCCTCCTGCACGTCCTCCTCCTACTCCTTGGCATTCCATAGTCCAGTGCAAGAATCGTTCGAAACGGAGCAAAATGAACCGGGCGGGACCGAAGCTGAAACCTTGTCCTTTCTAGGGAAAACCGAGTCAAGTGGCTATGCCAGTACTGGAAGCAATGTTTCGAGAGATCTAGGAGTGATTGGAGAGAGTGTCGAAGAAGAAGATGCGGCCGAGGGTGATTTTACGTCGACATCGGTATCCTTAGCGCCGACGCCCGGAAGTGTGGAAGACCGTCCTATTACTCGCACTACTAAACACACCCACCTTAAAAGGTAACCTGAGCCTATTGTTGGTATTATATCGTGTTTTTAGGCAGCTATTGTAGCGATGAAGAATGAGTGCAAGCAAGAGGGACCTATTCCATGAAGCCCAAGTGCGCCATGACTCACCCCTCAGCACCCTCTGTATTCACCCTCATTTCTGGCTCGCACGTGACACATGACGTGAACAGATCGGCGCGAAGAGGAGAAGCAGGGATATTTCCAGAGTTAGGGGTGGAAAAGATTTAGGGGGTGTAAGATTTACCATCTGTTCGTAAATCTGACTTACGACCTATATCCGAAAGTTAGGCGCAGTTTGGTACGAGGAATTGTTTGGCGACTTGTGGAGAAGCTGTTTGCAGTTCTGCTTGCATGACATTTTAGGAAAAGCTAATTTTAGCCAAGGCATTTCGCATAGTTTTGCACGGAAGGGCAAAAGCCTTTTGTGTACGGCCCGGGGAAAGTAGAACTCAGAGAAGCGTTTAGTTGAGCAAACGGGGAGCATATTATTGATTCCGGAGCTTATATACTTGTATTATATACACTTTTGCGTATATACCGGATTCTCGTCTAAGCTTGTCAAAAAAATGAGAAAATGAAAGCTTCATTTTGCCGTGCTATTCACAGGGGCCTTTTCACAAGCCCCCCCTTCATCTCTTCACTTAATTTAGCAAAGCTAGGCGATTTTCTCGGGGGGGTCCTAAATCGATCTGAATCTTGTATATGCTAACACAGCATGGGGGGTTCTTTTGCATGTGCTTAACGTGGGAAGAGCTGCGAGTATAATGCCACGCAAGAATACAATAAATATGATTGCGGTTGAGGTCCCGCATGCAACCTGATCCCTGTGCTCCTACTTGCTCCAAGGTCCTTACCTCCCCACAAGGCACGGGAGGACTCTTTTGTTTAGTTCCCTTATCGGCCAAAAGAATCTGCAATCGAAAATAGTTTCACAGCTGTCGTAAAAAGTGTACGACAGTAATTTCGTACTGCAATTTGGTTCTTGCCACGAGGCTTATTATTTGCGAGTCACTTGCATCAATATCTTATGGCATTGCAAGCACGGGCAGGCCTGTAGGAAATGCCAACGTAATGGTAGTCCGTTCTGCCGTCGATATATCGATTTCTTCCTGTTTACGGCATCTGGGAGGAAAAGAAAACGCTCGAAAACATCGAGCTTGCTTAGGGATGTAATAAAGTGATGACAAGATTCTTGGGATGTGAAGAGAAAGAAAAAACAGCTATATCGCGAAAGGAAAAGATAAAAAGGCTTAGAATCGATAGAGTACACTTAAACAGTCGTTAATGTCATAAATATGAACTCTGCAGTAGTAAGATTTTACACTTGAGCAGATTGTCCATTTTACAAAAGTGTCAAATAAACGAAAGCTAGTTTAAAACATATATTTGTGCCCCAGCCCACATGATTTTCTTACTCACTTTAAGTACCTTTGTGCATGTGTGGTTCCTCCATTAAGTTGTGTACGCACGTGCGTGCAAGATCAGGTGTTTGGATAAGGTCAGGTTTCGTGTGTACTTTCCTAGGGATGGAGTAAAGGTTTTGAGGTACGTACTCCCACGCAGTCTGTCAATTCGGGGTTAATGGGGTTTATTGTGGGTTTAGGGTGTGTTATGAGTGATTTTCGATACGAACGACTGGAGAGTGAATAGGCTGTAAATAAGCTGGGGAAGCAATGAAGCGTTCCGTTTTTCTGGTGTCTAATTTTCCGTGACTTCCGCCTGGTTTCTGTGACTGTTGTTTTTTTGCTTGTAGCCTATTTGTGGGTTGTTTTGTTTCCTTACGGGAAGTGTGAATTACTACAGAATTGCTCAATGAAGACTTCAGCAACGGTATCTACGAACATAAAGCTGTCTAAAGGTTAAAGGTATTTCATGCTTCGTCAGCCTCGGTTAGCTAGAGCTAGAGGCAGATGTGATTTGCATCCTTCTTGCTGACTCAGAGCAAAGGTTGCTGACTGCTGAAAGTTCTGTAAGTCATCAAAGGACAGTGGGAGACGCATGGCCAACCCTTTTAAAAAATGTCGAACTTGTAACAATAGAAGAAAACGGGTAAAACCGGTTGCCGTTTTATTGGAAGTTATAAAAACAGTATCATATTTCCTATTATTATATCTTTAGTTTTTTTTTAATGTTGTAGTGATTAAACAGTCTGCTGTTTCTTTTCATTGCAGGGTGTCTTTTGGAAGCTCGAAAGGTTCTATGGTGGAAACCTTGATTTACGACAGTCCTGTCTTGGAAGAAGCACCCAGTAAAGGGGTGGGTTGGAGTCGGAGTGGCAATAGGTCACGCCCCTCAGCTTCTACGGCTGCTGGCACGTCATTGTTTCGTGGAAATAGCGCGCTGATTACTTCCACACCCCTGCCGGAAGACGAGGCGGCGATTCGATTGGCGTAAGTCAACCGTGAATTTATTAGTCGCATTTATATTTTTTTATTTTTGTTTCACTACATAGCAAGGCTAGCTTAGCTGCAGATATACGATATGACGAGTGGTCATAAGCGCCAACGTTGTGCGTGACGAGTGATGGAATACCTCCCGTTGTCTCTTCCGGACTTGTCTTTTGTTCTGTTCTATGAAGAAGAAAAAACCCTGCCTTTTTCTGGTATAGGTCTCCTTTTGGGACGTAAAAACGCGATACTAATCTGGTTGATGCATGGCTTCCAACTTTCATTCCGAAGGAAATTATACGGCGAAAGGTCAAAGAGTCGCCATGATGGCAGTTGAATTCTTCGATATGTCCTATTGTTAATCTATCCGGACAAACAGTCAACGGAAGCTAAAGAAGACGACAGTCTCCAAGCCGCTACCCACAAATCGAAACTAGTAATCTTTCACCGCGCGGGTTGTAAGAAGGATTCGGAGAACTACGAAGATAATTTTGTCTCCTACCCTAAATCTTCCATCCCGTTTTATTTTTCCTCCTTTCCTTGAAGGGTTTGTGTCATAGTTGACATATGAGCTAGTCCAGTTCTAGAAGGTAGTAAATCGTACCATAAAAAGTACGTTTGTGGTCGTGGTCGCAGTCTTTCATAGCGCACTTTCGTCGAGTCCCCTTTAAGAATGCGAGCTAATAGACCGATCCGCGGATGACGCTACGCTGTAGTTAACTAAAAGCCTTCAAGAGAACCCGCTAGGTGGCGATACCATTCAACAGAGGGTATATTCCGGGTCATTAATTCCCCCTTGGCTTCTCCTTTACGTTTCCCATACGTCCTCCCTTCGTATTGCGACCCTTGGATATTTGCCTGGGTGCCGCTGCACTGCAATGCCGTAGTCTTTTACAGCTCTAAAGCCGAAACCCAACCCAAACCCGAAGTTTAAGGCGAAGGAAGCACTAGCGAAATAACGTATTATTCCGTCTGCTCTCTGCCTCTGGCTTGGGCTTCAGCTTCGGCGTTTGTTCAACGCTCGGAGGGCAGCTGGTCGTCTGTCTTGGTTTGGCATTAGTTGAGTGAGTGAGTGAAAATTGTGTTGCTGGCTTTTTACTACTATCGTGGCTGGAACCCCCCGATTTTCTGTAACGGTCTATAGTAGGATTGGATTCATTTCGACGAATTCTTCCAGCGCTGGATGGTGAATGTAAGTGCCACGCCCGGCTTCAATCCTATTCAGTTCTATCATATATACTGCCAATTTCCGTGCAGATGCGTTCTGCGCTACATGGACGATATGTCGTAATTCATTAAGTTCGCTCAGCCATGCGAGCCACGCCCACGCTTTCCATATTGCCTAGAATGTGTGACCTTTCTTTGGCTTAGCGCGTGGGTCTTTTCTGACTCATTTTATTTAACATTAATTAATGCCAACTCAGTAACAGACAGCCCCCCCCCCCCCATACATGTTTTTGTTACAAGGCGCTAGGAACTGATTACGTGCTCTAGAATATAGAAAGCGAAACCGCATGCGTAAAAGATGACACCGGTTTCCATAGGTTCGGGATGCTGTATGATATTTCAGTCGAACTGGGGACAAAACAGCCAACAATAATACCAACCCAGCCCATTCGAATTGCAAATGCAAGAGGGAAATCTGTGTAGGGTAGGTCAAATGCGAAAGGCCCCTAAAGCCGAAAATTAGGCATGCAGAACCGAACAACATCCCTGGTATAATACCGTTGGAAAGTGATAGGCATGACGCTGAGATCTTGGGCGAAACTTTGCTATTGGCAGCACGTAACTTTTTTTGTTTTTTGTTTTTTCAGATTTTCGTTTCCTAGAAATTAATTTTGTTCCACACCCGTCTTCCGAATTTTTGAATTTGGGTTATTTTTAGCGCTGTCAACGGTCGACGAAGGGTGCGACATGAGAAATCACGAAACGACAACAGGATTCCCATTGTCACGCGATAAGCCAAATCTGAGAGCATCTTGAAAAATAAGTTATGGCGAGTAATCACTATCCGGGCGCGATAGCCTGTCTTGTTCAATGGTGGGGGCTATATATGCAGGAACGAAGTGAAGAGAGCGAAGCGTTTACGGATAGAGACATAAAGAGGGGGTCGGGGAAAGAGAGAGATGGGTAAATTGGGCGTGGATTTCCCGAGAGATGCTGGGCCAGCATGTAGGTAAATATAGCTGGCACCACCTGAAAACGTGATGCCAAACGCGAAAACGGTGCCGGTGAAACTTTACTAGGTGCATCTTCCCATCTCATCCCGTCCTATCCGGCTCCGGCCATCATTTGCATAGAGCAGTGATTGAGAACCGGACCCGGTTTTCTTGCACCCAACCATAGCACAGATATACGCAACTTTGCACAGATTGAGGCCACAAGTGAAAGTGCACTACTGCATAATTCACTGTTCCAAGGAATCACGCCGAGTTAACATGTGAACGCGTAACTGTTGTAAAGGGGCAATTTTGAGTATTTCGTGGCGAATGCTGTGTGCGTTCACTCTTGTGTGCCCATGACTGGATGTGGAACAGGATGGCCAGCATCCCTGCCGCCTGTGCCACCCCTACACCTTCATGGTAAACACGAAAAACGGTCGCGCGAAGTTCGAAAAACGCTTAACGTTGAGCTGCCGAACGAGTCGTTGCTCAAAAATTCTGGGAAGTTTTGATAAGAGAACGTTCCGCTTTAGGTTTCAAGTGCACTTGACCAAAAGTCACGCAGTAGTCCGTGCTCGTGATTTCCGTTTTCCCGGAAGTTTGCACACGGAAAGTCCTGCCACGATTACATTTATGGAGTTGCGCGCTTTTATTGCCTCCTGAGTCTCATTGAGTCTCTCTAGCTACGTGTTTTGAACTCTTTGAAACTAGCTCGGATTTTTTGCAAACTCTGAATTGGGAGGTAATAATATAATATATTTTTTCTTGTTTTTCTTTATCGTTTTAGTCATGAAACTGGCGTGAGTCGACCCTTGTCCCGTGTAAGGGTCACGTTTTACGAATCTGAACGCCCATTGACCTTAAGTTCGCCAGAACCTTCGGAGCAGTCAGTGGACGACGGCGATTTTGTACCTTTCAGTCACCTCCTTCCCAGTCCGACTACCACCATGGCTCAAGAAACCACGCCTTCAGCCTACGACCGCCAAATAAGGTACTTAATTTACTTTGATTCTCTAGCCATAAATCGTGTGACGTTTTTCCGGGGAAATTAAAAGGAAACAAGTTGTTTTAAATGGCTTTAATCGCGAACCTCCCACGACGCGGCTGCGTGATAGCCAATTTTTTTAGAAAAAGACGTGAGAAGACAGCAGCAGTAGCGTGACATCAGCAGCTATTTTCATCCTTGCAAGCAAAGGCAAACTTCTTCTTTTGGGAGAGAGGGACAGAAGACAACCAGGCAACAATATAAAGTTGAAAATTCAGCTGTTTTAGGCACTAGTTAAATTACGCCAAGACTAAGGTGGAGTATTGGGCGTGGCTGACCTTTTTTTGGGCGGATAGGTTCAGAAAGGCAGCGTCAGAAAGCCAATCCGATGGGAAAACAAAGGTTAAAGGAGGGAACTTTCCGTCCAAGGACACGTTCAAAGACAGCATGAGCGATGACGTGGGACAACAAATACTCCACTTCCGAGCATGCGTTTGCAGCCCACACGGGGCACCCAGCATTGCGAAACTCCGCCTCCTTTTATCGGTTGCCTGAGTTTTTTACACCCTGGCTCTGGTATACCGTAAATTCCTTACAGGCGTTCGAAGTCGTGGAAATTACACTCGAGATTAAGCGAAAACAATAAAAGCAGAAGCATAACTATGCACTTTGTCATCGAATTTAGCCTTTTTTTAGCATAACTGATACCAAACTGTGTACATCTGTTGCACCCGTTTTACGTGTGGGCTCATAAATTAGGAAAATTATGAGGGGCTGTTGTGCAAGAGCCATCGTAAACTGCAAATAAAATTTGCCAGGTTAACATTAAATGTATGAATGCATTGCACTTGTACGGCAAATGCACGGCACTTGGAACGGGGTGTAGGAAAATTGGATGTTATATTTTTTTCGTTAAGCTTTAATTGCGTGGCATGACGAATGTAGGTTAAAACAATGAGTTCCTGGTTCACGAGTGTTGCAATTCTGAAAAGTTAATATCTTTCACGACGAACGTTCCACTTTCGTTAGTACAGGTGTTAAATGAGATTTAGAACAAGATTATTCACCTCCTGGCTTCTAGCTTAAGGACTTACGTTAGGCAAGTTGCACGGGAACCAAGTTCTTCTCATAATTTCCAATTTGGAAAGTTAGATCTGTAGGGAGGTTACAGTTGGCAAGTTATACCTCGCCTCTGTAAGTGGGGTTGGATGTTCTGGAGTGATATTCCACGCAGTTTCGCAAATTTTGCGCAGAAATGTGCGCCTTCGTATATACTTGAGCTAATGTCATCATTGGGAGTGTTGCCGGGCTGGCAAGGTAAAAGGTATATAAGAAGCCATTGAAAGCCGCATATTTGGAAGACGCGATTCCATCCCGAGTGGGGACGAAAGGGAAGAGGAAAGGAAAAGAACGTTGGAAAGAACAGTGGGAATCGACAGTTTCAATGACCCTAGTTTATCTTTACAGCTCGGAGTGAAGCTATATCCCCAAACTCCTCTCCAGTTCGCCCAGCTTGGTCCGGAAGTCTTCATCATTAAAGCTAATTGATTGGACGCGAAGTTTTTTTTTCTATTTTAGCGCTGTTGTTATGGACCCAAACCACGCCTCTTGGAGGGCCACAGCCCACCGCTGACGTTTTGGCAATGAGCCCTCTAACAATTTCAGTTTTGCCCTAAAAATAAACTGCCGGTATTGGCCCGCGCCCTTCTTGTAGTGATCCACGAGCAGCCTCTTGCCTAGTTGACGTTTTGAATCTCGCACAGCAAGCATCGTTGTAGTTACCGTGTTCTCTTCCGAAATTGCGTTTCTTGTGCTGTGTGGAAGGTTTAAAAGAAATAACTTAATTGGCGCAGAGAAGGAAAACTATTATAAAGGGAAATGCCATGACTACTCACGGAGGATTACTTTATTACGTTCTGGAACTCCACAGCCCTAGGTGTGTGTATCTGTGTGTCCTCATTCTTTATTGCCGCATTCGTTGTTGCTAGGCATATGATGATTACGATTAGGAAAACATTTTCTTTCTTTTAGAAGAAAGTAACAGGTCGGGGAATGTGTATGGGTTTGGTAGAGATGGCCTTAAAAAGAGATTGTAAGAAAAGCACCGACGATTGCCGTCGAGAAAGCTTAAATCGATAACGAACACGACGCTCTGACGTCATCATGCCGGTGTTCGTGCTGCCGAGCGCGCCGTGGTAGCTCGTTTGACGGTCTGGGGCCGAAGCAATGCACTCTGACGCACAATGTAGGGGAAAAAGTGCCGGGGACAAGGTTTTATGCAGGCTTAATGAACAAGGTGTCCTGGCCTGTCTAGCTTGTTTTGGTTATTGGCTTGTTTCTGTGACAACGATATCCCGACTCGGTCTTTGCGATTCGATTGAAAGTTTTAGTTCTTCCCCAGACCAAGTAGCAATAACACTGTTAGGCTAGGTTCCCAATACCTCCCCAAAGTATGGGGCATTATTCAATGGTAGGCGGAATGGTGAGAGACGATTCAAACAGGTTTGTTTAAGTACAAGAACTTTCTACGAATTTTATCTTGCAATTACTTTTACTCGTTGGTATTTACGATTGAAGTGGAAAAAGAAGCTTCGTGAACGAGTATTGATTGATTTTTGTTCTCTTTTTGGCAGTGCGGAGTCCGGTCAGGACAACCCTTTTCGGCCAGACGGCGACTTGAGTCGAGAAGCAGACGAGATCGTCGAAGCCATTAAAGAAGGACGACCTATCTCAGATGCCTTACGGCTGAAAAGCGGAGCCGTCACGCCCACTGAGGAGCATGATAAAAGTGTGGAGGAAGACACTGTGGATCGGTCCACAGTGGTACCAGACCACAGTTCGCCTTTGTCTTCCCCGACTAAAAGCGTAGGCGGAGCTAATGGCAACGCCACGCCCGCCGTTTCCCCGTCGTCACCGGCCAAAGCACCGCCTTCGCCTGGGGCCGTCGAGGTTCAACATGGCATTGTTGTACCGGCCAGCGATGCCCCAGTGGAGCGCGTGGTGATCAAGAAGAAAGGCAAATGCCAGTGCTGCGTTGTTATGTGAAGAACACAACTTATTCCTGACGCGAAAAAGGGAAAACATGAAACAAAAGACTTGCTTTTTGAATTTTGTGAACTAAATAATTGAGCTACGGTGCTGCCACGTGACATTGACCAAGTTTAAGGAGTTCGGGAAGAAGCTGGGTGGGATAAATAAAGAGGGGAGGAGAGAGAAGAAGCGAACAGAAGCCTTGCTTGTGAGGAATTTGCCAAGTTTCTTTGGCGTTTGAAAACTGGTCACATATGTACATCTGAATTTTATGGAACAATTGTGGGGAAACTTTCTGATAGTGTACAAGGGGACTGATTGACAAAGAGGCGTGGTAACCTGCAGATTTTTTTATTTATTGGAAACATTTTACGTTGTTATATACTTGAACAGCGCTTCTTTTATTATTCTTATTTTTAATCTCTCAACCCGGGGGCTGTCTGAAACGTCTGTGGTTTGGATCTGGTTTCTTGGGCGATTGCAGAATGGCTGTTGCTTTTTTGCCTCACCCCAATACTGACCCCATCAAGCCAGTACGATAACCACTGAAAGTTTTTGGACAACTTTTTTTCCGACTGTGAAGAATCAATAATATTTCCTTCAAACTCATTGTGCACAGCAATAGCCGCCTGTATCTACTCTACGTTTTCTGCCCGATGCAATTTTACAGTTTTTGTTTCAAGTTTTTAACCATCTTCTTGAACCAAACTTTTACACGGTTTCAAACAAACATGAGCGAACAGTCTTCGTATCACTGCCCCGCCCGTTTGCAATCTTCCCTGGCATAGAGAGCGCCACGGAGCACTGATTTTAGCTTAAACAAATCCCGATACTTTACACATCCTCGGGTCCAGATATAACTCTAAAGTACACGAAACATAATAAAGAAAAAAAACCGTCGAAAAGCGGAGTCATTACAATCCATTAAATCCAGCAAAAAAATAAGAAAACGGGATGTGCGGCCCTAGGAAAAAACGCCTCGATTCTTAAGTCAAATTTTATTCTTATTCTCCATGACCAGGTTTGTACAAAGTGTACGATTTGACGAAGGACTCGTTTACTATTCATGGACTGGGCTAGCAAATATGGGAGAATCTGGAGGAAGGTTGTTTGTCTAAAGATTACGGAGCCATTGAATCATGAACCAAAAAATTATGAAACAGAATGTCCAGCTGCTCCTAAACTTTGTCGACGTTTTCGGTGTCTGTAGCTTGGAATACACATTATCTATCTAGTCTGCGTCTTAATTCCTGTTGTGTGGTGTTCCGGAAATGTTGTGCGGTAGGAGCCGCACAGAAATTGCGGGAAAGAAAAGAGAATGACGAGACATGCTTCATCGATTTCCTAGCTACATGAGCAGCATTAGACCTTACATCGGGACCTGTAAGACAAAAAGTCTCACCTTTGCCATTTTCCGTCATTAATCTTACTAAGTAAACATGCGAACGTGTTGAAAAAATAATAATAAATAAAAGTACGAACGAAAGGGTCAAAATAATTACGCGTAATGTAATTTAGACTCGTCTAATAGTTTTGAAATTAATAAAGTAGAGAGTTTAGTAACAAGATAGCACACAAATGCATATGGACGAAGGTAATAAAATAAAGTGTAAGCCAATTTTATGACATCTAAGTACTGTATAAACTTCATATTTAAAACTTCCGCATGCAACTTTTCCCGCGTTGAATTCAAAGCTAATTCACAAAGTTATTCTGGCATCATAAAAGGGGTGGCAAGTCATGAATAAAGAGCTCTGGGCTCCAGAAAACGAAGTAGATCTAAAAAAAATAAGGGATTCTTCAAACTTCAATTAATGTACAGTGATTAAAGGGCTTTGAGTTTGAATGATTTCAGGGAATGTGGCAGCACCGCTTCTTACGTCAAGTGCAACACTGCCGCGGCGAGTCCTGGTCGTGTTGACACTCCGTAATTGTGCTAAAAAATGGCTTCTGAGCTTACTGAAAGAATTTTGCTCTGTCTTGCAGATAGTGGGACATTAAACACATTAGAACTCGCATCGAAATGGCAAGAAGATCATCAGAAAATTGTGGGAGCTGTCAAAAGTCTGGAGTGTCTGGGAGAGGTAAACTGCAAAAACATGGCTGACGCAATATTGAAGACACATTTTTCCTAGGTTATCCAAGCTGAGCTGAAAAGTTCCTCACAGTGGGAGCTCACAGAGGAAGGAAAAGAGGTTGCAGCCAAAGGAAGTCACGAAGCATTAGTCTATAATGCTGTGCCAGCTGAAGGCATTGCTCAATCCCAGATCATGGTATAGCATAACATGTTTATTCTCATAATGTTTTCACTAATTTATTAAGTGTAAATAAACTTTAATGGGGTTAATAGGCATCGGTACCAAATGCCAAAGTTGGTTTTTCGAAAGCCATGGTTGCTGGTTGGATTGCGGTCGATAAGTCAGGACCCAATGGCCCCAAAGTTGTGAGAAAAGTTCCTTCTATCAAAGACGAAGTGCAAGAAAACCTTCTGCTACTCAAACTGGGTACTCCTCTGCGAGAGAATATTCGCCTAGATTACAAAAAGAGGAAACTAGTACAAGAAATGTAAATAACAAAATGCCAAAGAGTCAAGGATCTCTATAACGTGTTTTTTTTTTAGAATTGTTAAAAGCTACATACTGAAAGCTGGACCACAGTTCACGACGACTATCTCGAAGCCTGAGACTGATCTAACCCCTGAGATGATTGCCACAGGTTCCTGGAAAACCAAAACCTTCAAGTCATATAATTTAGAGGCTAAAGGCGTTCCTCCGCCTGCCGGGCATCTTCATCCCTTGTTAAAGGTCCGGGCAGAGTTCAGACAAATCTTTCTCGAAATGGGGTAACTTGAGCCAACTTTCTTAATTTGCAAAAACGAAGAATTTTTTTGAAAATTTTTCTCTCCTTTCTTAGGTTCACTGAAATGCCCACGAACCAATTTGTCGAAAGCTCTTTTTGGAATTTCGACTCTTTATTCCAACCTCAAGCGCATCCTGCGCGAGATGCGCACGACACTTTCTTTCTAAGCCAACCTGCGAAAACCGACCTCGCTAAAGTGCCCCAAGATTACGTTCAGCGCGTCGAAACGGTCCACAGTAAGGGGGGCTATGGGTCTAAAGGCTATGGTTGTGAATGGAGCCATGACGAGGCTTCCAAAAATGTTTTGCGTACCCATACAACAGCCGTTAGTGCCCGCATGCTTTACAAACTGGCTCAAGTAAACATCTTATTCACTTTTTAGCCTGTTATAAATTGTCAACTCATTATCCTCGTTATAAATTTTCCTTTTTTCAGGAGCCGAAATTTCGCCCAGTGAAATATTTTAGCGTAGATCGCGTCTTCCGCAACGAAACTTTAGACGCGACGCATTTAGCCGAATTTCACCAAATCGAAGGTGTAGTAGCAGATTATGGACTCACCTTAGGGGACTTGATTGGCGTAATCCATGCCTTCTTTAAAAAATTGGGCATGACTCAATTGCGCTTCAAACCTGCCTACAATCCCTACACCGAACCTTCTATGGAAATCTTCAGCTTCCATCCTGGGTTGAAGAAGTGGGTTGAAGTGGGTAATTCGGGTCTTTTTAGACCAGAGATGCTGCTGCCTATGGGCCTCCCTGAAGATGTAGTCGTTATCGCATGGGGATTATCGCTAGAACGGTACTTCTGGGAACGATATCTTGCGTTCTTTGCTAATTGATATTTTATTTCTAGTCCGACCATGATTAAATACGGCTATGATAATATTCGGGACTTGGTAGGCCCACGAGTGAATCTCGATATGGTTGCCAATAATCCAATCTGCCGTTTGGACAAGTAATAACACATGCCTTATTTATCTAAAAATTAATACAGTTGTAAAGGGTTGATTTGTAGCAATTTTTGTTCATTTTTGTTCCTTCGTTTCGTTTTGACGTGCATCGTAGTTTTAAATTTACTCGTTTAGTAGTAACTCTTAGTCTGGTTTAGGCATAAAGGTAAAAAGGAGACTGAGGATGAGCAACTGACGGAATTTGCAGCCAAATTGGATACTATTTGTGAGCGTATTGAAGCTCTCTGTTCGGATTTACATCAGCTAAAAGCCAAACTATCACTCCCGTTAAACAACGGCCATTGTAACTACGTGCTAGTCGCCAATCCTGCTGAACCACCTAAAGCTGCCCAATACTTAGTTGCCCAATTAGTGCAAAGTCTTAGTTTAACTCTCTCTACACACTGGCACTCCTCAGTAGACCAAAATCGTGCAACTCTGACTGGAATTAGTTTGAATCATTCTCCTGTAACTTGTAATGGTAGAGTCACCTGGATTTGGAAAAACGTAGCTCAGCCTGAACTGCATATTTCCAGTAACCATTCAGTCGTACTAGGCGAAGCTAATATTGCTAGGTTCGTTGCACGCTACTTAGAGAGTTCCGTAAGCGGGGTTGGGAAAGGAAAGATAGCGTACGAAGCTTTGGGTTGGCAGCATTCCGCTCGTATTGACGCTTGGGTAGACAAATTGGAAGCATGTAGTGATATTGATATCCAGCGAGTCTTATCGAGTGTCGAAAAAACCGTAAGCAAAGGCGGATTTTTGGCAGGCTCTTCACCTTGTTTAGCGGATCTTCTAGTGTGGTCTGCATTAAGTAAAAAAGCTTTACCTGCGACTTTGCATCACTGGTCCCGCCATTTGCTAAATTTGATGGGACAGTGAGGTGCTAAAGTAGATGCGAAAATGGGTAATAATACATGTATCCACTCAACATTTACAAATCAGAAATCTTATCCCCACCCTCAAAAGCCAAAACAAACTGTTATAGTGTACATAAAAGGGTATCTTATTTTGAGGCTGTGGAATTTACCGTCCCTGGCCTTCGACCAGCTGTTGTTGTCGACTGGAAATGTGGTGTTTCAGATTTAAAATCGGTTTCTATAGCATTGAGGTTGATAGGCTTTTCCTTGTGTTGATTAGATAAAGTTATGTTTTTTGGCGCTTCTGTTTTCAGAAGCGCTGGTAGTTCGTTTACAAACTGTTCGTGTTCATAAACAGGAGAACGTTCGTCCAGCTTCAAATCCATAAGCGGCATGTCTGACCGCTTTGTAACGTTCACAGTTGACTGCGATAGGTCCAATGTGGGAGAAGAAGCCCGAAAAAAGTACAACTGCAAAGAAGGTTAGGATTAAGAAGCTTTTATTATCGTTTTTGCTTACCTGGAGTCCTGCAGCGAGGGCTAAGTGACACGCTAGGACTATGGCTAGCATAGGAAATCGAACGTTTTGTGACGAGTCTCGTAACGCATGGCCTAAGGCTATTACGAGTACAGCGCCAGACAAGGCTGCGGCTCCAAAGACAAGAATCCATTGAAGGACTGGCACTGGAATGGCCCACAACATCGAAACGGGAATGTAGACGGCCAAACTGTAGCCGTACAAGCAAAGTAATTCTAGTAAGGACACGCCCTTCTCTTGTTTCCACCATAAAACTCCCCAGAGCATCACAGGCAAGACCCAGCCGTACAAAAAAATGCATGTGCCCGAAATGGAAACTGGGATTGTAACAACTTTAGTTAGTTGCGAATAATATTTAAAATAAATTATCACCTTTCTGAAAGTCGTATTTCCAGTGAGAAGCAGAGCCGGCAGTTGCTAAATAATCAGCAATATTGCCCATAATCGCAATAAAGAAGACGAGCGTAAAACCCACCCATACTGGCCCATACAAATCTGGCTTGGGGCGCACAAATTGCTGCAAGAATGGCGCGGACGGTCTGGGGACCATAGACCACACCAATCTGGTAACAACATCGCTCGTGTCTACATCGAAGAATTGCTGGTAGAAGGACATGGTCCAGAATTTGCTGGTACCGGTACTGGCGCCTGCATTTTCCTAAGTAAAAATGAGACACATTTTAGTAAAAAAATAAATAAAATAAGTTCCAAGTTTTTCTAAGTAAAAGCTTCCCAAACTGATGTATTTCTAGGAGTCTACAGGGCAGTGGAAGACCAGGTATCGGTGATTGATCCCTGGGAGAGTGTGGAGTCTTGTTTGTGTTTTTAAGACACCGTAAGGGTTTGGTTCTGCGAAAAAGACCCGCCGAATTCGACTGTGGAGCAACGCCATGGCACACATGCAGCAAGGTTCTAAACGTAAGTAAGCATCGTACCCTGTGCATAAATAGGCATTGGGGTCTTCGAGAGAGGACATTGACGATGTGTTTTGCCAGACTCCACCCCCTTGGTTCCGAGCTACCACGTCTAGAGCTCTCATGGCGGCATGTTGTAAGGGATGAGATGAATCTGCACTACTTTCGGCCAGGATTTCGCCGTATTTGGCAACTACAACTGTCTTGTTTCGAAAAGCCCGGCGTGTTAAGTTTGAGGCGATGGAAATCTCTTGGGACGAGAGGAAATCCTCAGAAAGGAGACTTTCGGTGAAAATATCTGCGTGGAAATTGCACGGCCAGTACTTCATGCATTCATCGTACTGAACACGGGTACGAGGCGCTGTACTTGGTACCATTACCTTTTGCCAATCATTTATGGGCGGGAGAAGGCCTGGAACGACGGGATCTAAACTATCTAAGCAGGATTGGGCAGTGGGGTACGATTCGGTGAAACGTAGCAAAATCCAAACTTCCGGTTTAGATTTTTTACTTAATTTAATGGACTTTACTCGTTTTAAGTGCATAAACGGATTGGGGTTATCCGGTAGAGTAAGGGATTTGATAAGCTTGGAAGTATTTTTGGGTTCGGTAATCTGGGCCGACCAGGCTTGTTTTAGTGGCACTGGTTGCTCCAAATCAAAAGATAATACAGGAGTGCAAGTTAAGGGCATTAAGCAGATTTTTTTACTGGGAGGTGAGTTCTGTTGGGCAAATTCTAGTACCTTGCCAGCAGAACCGTCTTCGTCATCAACAGCCGAATCCGGGAAATCAGTAAAGTTGTGCGTTTGTATTCCAGATGGTTTATTCCCTTGTTTTTCAATGGGTATGACAGTGGCAGTTGGCTGGCTAAGACTAAAATCTAGAATGGAAATATTTTTTAAGTGAATAAATGTAAATCTTCCTAGAGCAGTACCTTGAAACTGGAGCCGATTATTGGCATCTTCTTGGATTTTTACCTGAAAGTAAAATAGACTATTAGAATTTCTTAATAATGATTTATCACTGGGGTTTAGTTTACCTCGTCCATTTTTGATGCAAAGTCTCTGACAAAATTACGGACACGTCACGATGTTTTGTTGTTTTCCCATTAACTTAATTTTAATGCCGATTTATCTTCATAGGTGGTAGGAAAGTGTGCACCTACCATGCAAAGCGCGAACGCGGCTTGAGGCTTTAGAAGCTTGCAAACGTCGTTTAATAAGCTCGTAAATTTAGAAATCAGTAAAAGCCAGCCACTAATTTCCTTATTCAGTAATATTTGACCTTACGCAGCTTCAGAAGTCGTAAAACCTCTTAAAGAAACACTCGTAAAGTAGCCAAAAACACCAACTTGTGTTTGGATCGCATTTTACATGTACATGTCTTAATTTCCATACAATTCTCTAATTTCATAATTTCCATACAATTCTCTAATTTAATAATTTCCATACAATTCTCTAATTTCATAATTTCCATCTAATTTCCATTTAATCTAATTTGCCACCCCAAGAAAGGGTGAAAATGTGCAACTATATCCTGGCAAGTTTGACCTCATACAACTTGAAAAGCTGCTTTAGAAAGAAGAGACAGGCACATGCATGCAGTTTAATTTACTACCGCAAAAAACTTCAACAATATGTAGTTATTGGGGTACGTTGCCAAAATTGAAAGATCGCATTCTTAGAAAACTCTCACAAAACGTCCGTAAAACACCCTTTGAGTTCGCATTTGAGTTCGTTTCTTGCTTCGCATTTCGCATTTTACGTATCCTTCAGGTAAGTCAGGAGCCAGTTTGTTTTGGTGTCGTAAGGTTACGTGAGTGAGAAAGCAGATTTTGATTGGATTTTTTGGGGCTGTCTACAAATATTAATAATTTAACCTGATATCATGGATGATTTAAGTAAGTCTCCTTATAATTTACTGACACTTTCAGCTTACATATTTGCTTGCAGGCTTGCTTGAACGGGTTTTTATTCGGATGGGCAGCGCAGAGAGCGATGATCAACTGGAAACCGCCATAATCAAATTCCTGCCTCCTGTTTTGTTAAAACTGGGAAGCCAGCAGGAAGGAGTCAGAAAGAAAGTAAGCCTTTTCGCTTTTCACTTCTGAAAGTCTTCCTTTCGCCTTTCGGGGTCTTTATAGTATTTTTTCTCTCTAGGTCATGGAATTATTGGTTCACATTAACAAAAGGATAAAAAGCAGACCCAATATTCAGCTCCCCATGCAAGCTTTATTCGAACAATACCAAGACCCCAATTCTACATCCTTCATTACCGTAACTTAATTCCCTAAAAAAAAAGACATCGTCAATCTTGAAGCCTTTTTTATCCTAGAACTTTACTTTGATTTACCTCAAACTTGGCTTTCCGCGCTTACAGCCCGATCAGCAATCCCAGTTCATTCCTGCTGTTATCCAGTGCCTTCAGAATAAGCCTCCTCAGCCTCATCAAGACAGGTAGTAATTTATAAATCAAACGTTCTTAGTCTTTAGTAATAAATTGAATTTGATCAGTTTGCTTCAGTTATTAACGTCTGCACTTCAACACGTTAAGTTCAGCCAAGACCCGAACTCCAAACCATGGCCCTTGAATCTCGCTGAGAAACCAATTGCTATGAACGTCATATTGGAATACTTGTTAGACTTTCTGCTACTTCCTTATGGGTAACTAATAATCAATAATCCCGAACTTGTAATCAAAATTTGGGTTTGCAGTGTGTTGTATCCCAAGAGCATATCACCCGGCCAGGCCATTGTTCCGCCTCCTGGTTTGAGCGAAATAGCATGGAAACGAGTAAGCGGGGAAGAACCTTGGAGGGCAGAAGATTTGGAACGCTGCAAAACTAGTGCTGTGAGCTTTCTATGCTGTGGAGTATTTCCTGAGGATTCAGTGTTGGTCCACCTTATTGTTGCGGCTGCTGACACGCGCTTTACTGTGGCGAATGCTGCAGATTCAGCTCTAAAAAAAATTGGCAGGCAAGATTACCTATTTTTGGCCTAAATTGTTTCAGTCAGTAAACCCAAGTGTTTTAGGGTAGCGGATTGGGAAGCGGCTGGTCTGGTTACTAAATTGTATTGTCTATATTTGGGAAGTGGTCCTGCAAAGGATGCTGGTGCAAAACCGGACCAAAAACGCGCACCAGCATGCACGCGATTACGCTTAAAATTGCTGACGTATTTGCTTAAATCGCGCGCAGCAGCTTCGGCTATGCCTGCTGCTCTTCAACTCACCTTTGAGTCCTTATTTGGGGAGCAAAGCAACGTGAAATTGAAACATCTAGCCCTCCAATTCGTCCATCACGTCATCCAAAAGTAATTTATTTTTTTAATAACTTCTTTTGATCCCAGTATTATTTTCACCAGTTGCGTAGAAGCTCGCTTGGCTGCAATTGCACCCTTGCTCTTATCGGCGTTGACAAAAGTGGCGAAAGATGATGCCTTGGTAAGTGTTATTTTTGTTTATTTTAATTGTTATTTATTTTATTTTTTATATTTTTATTATTTATTATTATTATTATTATTATTTAAGTGTTATTTTTGTTTATTTATTTATTTTTCTTATCAACAATTCTCGTTTAGGACGCAAAATTGAAAGCATCCGCTGTGACTGGTTTAGGCAAACTTGGCCAGCGATTACCAAGTTGTGTTACTCAGGATATGGCTGTAGTTCAGTTATTATTCAATGCAATGAATCAGGTTAATATCTTGAGTTTAATTTTTCAAAATTTTTCCAAAATTTTTCAAATTTTGGAGAAAAAAAATTTCGAAAATTTAAATCTCGTTTGGTGATTTTCACATTTATTTATGTATTTATGGCGCTTAGGAAGACGCGGAGACAAGGATGTCAGTCCAAGAAGCGCTTCATATGCTAATAACACCCTTGAAGCTTCTCGGAACAGAACACATGCAACTTTTATTGGCTTTATTGCAAGGAGCTTTGCAATCCGAATTGTGGCAATTGCGAAGCGTAGCTGTCCAGTATTTGGGCAATGTGTATAGCCATTCGCATGCTCCTTCTCGTTATTTACTTCTCATGGCATCTGGCGACAAGTAAACGTTAACCTAATGCTTTTACTTTTACTTTGGAATACAAAATTCTCTGTTTAGTAAGCCAGAAGTGCGACAAGAAGCTATGAAACTTCTCTACGCCTCTTTGCCTAAAACAGACGAAGAAATCGAGAAAATGAAAGAAAAACAAGATAAGGGTGTGCTCCTGCCCGGTTTTTGTGAAATGACCTCCCACGTGGTCCACGAAATGAAACTTGTCACCACAAACGAAGCCTTACCCTGCGGTCCGGACTCGTTCAATCAAGTAAAGAGTAACTTTTTAAAAACTTTTTTTAAAATGTTTTCTGTAGTTGCTGAACTATTTGAGGTTATGCCTCACCTACAGCGCTGGTTTAACGCCCTACTTGGAGTTGCTCAACGAATCGGAAACTATTGCATCGGGAGTACGGGATTACGTATCTGAGTTGGTCAACAAAACAGTCTTGGTCAACTACATTTCATTAGCATTGAAAGCATTAGCCAGCCCCAGTCATGCCAATGCCATTCCTCTCTTGGCTTTGTTGGAAGTCGTGGGACCCGTACCAGACAAATTGGCTCCTTTACTACGAACACAGGTGGATATACTACAGTCTTTGCTAGCCCATAGCAAAGAGGAGGTGCGCCAAGCTGCGGCTGAGCTCTTGGCCATTGTTGTGGTCCAGTTGTTGCCTTCTTCAGACGTGGAAAAATTTTTGGGCAATTTAAACCGTTGGGGTAAAGACAGATCGTTAGAGGCTCAGCAGGGCGTGGTCTTAGCTCAAGGGTACGTGCTTGCGCGTCAGCATCTACTGAATCGACCAGCCAATAACGACCTGGATATGGTGACGCGTTTGAAGAAATTGTTGGACTCGACGGAGCACTTTCTGCTTTGGGCGGCTGTGGAAGCGTTGGGCGAAATGGGTCGCTGTGGGGCGTTGAAAAGTATTGCTGGGGAGCTGCAAGCCGTAGCGGAGACCTTGCTGAATTTGCTCAAGAATGTGAAGCTTAGCGTTAAATTACGTGAAGGGGCAGCCCGCACCTGTGGCTTAATGAATGTCGGCCATGACGGTCCCCAAAGACGCTATATTATGGAAGAATTGCTAAAATTCGCCCAAGAAGCTAAAGATGTCGAGTCGCTTTTCACTTTGGGCGAAACTTTAGCCAATACCGCCCTAGGAAACCGGTCTAAGCTTGCTCGTGACCTTTGGTCTGTTAAAGAAGAGGATTGGGTACTTCCTGTGGTTGAGAACAGGTCAGAGCAATCACAGTCACACTTGGCCTGGTTATTGGATACGTTGTTAGACGAGTATGCAGGAAAAGTGCATCCATTGGTGAAGCAGGTAAGAATTTAACATTCCGGTGAACCTTGTAACGGTTTTAACGGTTTTTTGTTCTTTTTGGGGTTTAATTTAGTGTTGCTGTGTGTGGTTACTCTCGCTTGTTAAAATATGCCGGAATGAAGAGGAATTGGCTAAACGGTTGCCCAAGATTCAGCGCGCTTTCATGAACTTGTTAGCCGAAGGCAATGGTAAGGTATACTGTTGGAAAATGTTCCTAAAGCCCCGTTCGTTTTGACGAAAGTTTTAAGTCGACTCAAAAGTTTAAGTCGACTTGAAAGTTTAAATCGACTTAAAAGTCTACCCAAGACTTCGGGACTTCGAGATAGGTAAACTTCGGGCTTATAAGCTTTTTATGTAGCTAGTCGACTTAGACTTTGAAAGTAACTATAACGAGTACTCATGTGCCCAACTTAAACTTAACCCCGCCCCCTTGTTTATTTATATCCTTTGTTTATTATGCGCATGCCGAGATACTGAGTGTTTTCCAAAAATACGCTACTTTTAATATATTTTACTTTTTAAAATAATTTAATTGGCAATCAACGATTTCTTCGTCGAAGTATTGAATTTTGGGACAAGAAGCACGAACACAAGTTGCAAAGAACCAAAAACAAGCACCGCCCCATGGGTGGAGCAATTGTAAGCTTATGCTAATAACCGTTCGTTTTGGGCTCAAGACTTTCCAAATCGACTTTTGTAAACTTTCAAAGTTTAGACTAAAACGACCGCTTATAGCGTAAGTCAATGAAGTGTGACTAGTCTAAGTTTTAAGTCAAACGTACAAAACGAACGCGGCTTAAATACTGAACTCCTAAATTATTTGAATTCCATTTTCTTAAAAATCGAAATGATTTTTTTTATATAAATCTAATTGGCATATTTTCGGTTATTTTTAGAATTTGTACAAGAAGTTAGTTCGAAAGGATTGTCGTTGGTTTACGACTCTGGAACGCCTGAGCAGCAACGTGAATTAGTTGACGAATTGATGGGTTGTTTAACAACGGGAAAACGGCCAGTAATGCAGGTGTCAGCAGATACCAAAATCTTTGAGGAAGGTGCTTTAGGCAAGAGTCCTATCGGGTAAACCTATTCGAGATTAAATATCTTAAAATACCAGTATTGTTAACTTGATCGATTTTGTAGGGGACAGCTGTCAACGTATAGGGAATTATGTTCCTTGGCCACGGATTTAAACCAGCCTGACTTGATTTACAAATTTATGCACTTGGCCAATCATAATGCTATGTGGAACTCAAAAAAGGTTGAATCAAGGGCTATTTTTGAATTTAAAAAAATCTTTATATGTGGTGTTAGGGAGCTGCGTTTGGGTTTAGCTCTATAGCAGCTCGAGCCGGAGCGCAACTTGAACCTGTGCTGCCTATCATCATTCCGAGATTGTATCGCTACCAGTTTGACCCACAAGTTCAAGTGCGGACGGCGATGTCTGAGATTTGGAGTTCTTTAGTGAAGGAAAACAACAAAACCTTGGACACGTACTTACTGCCTATTCTGCAAGACTTACTTACGCATTTGACGGATACACAATGGCGCGTGCGAGAATCGTGTTGTATGGGATTAGCCGAGCTATTGCGCGGTAGAACACTAGAACCTGCTGTTCATCTCCTAGAAGAATTATGGAAAACTTTGTTTCGGATTCAAGACGATATCAAAGAGTCTGTACGCAAAGCTGCAGAAGCCGCCCTAAAAGCATTAAGCAAAGTACTTTTTTTCTAGCTTTTTAGTTTATTCAGTGTTATAAATATATAATAATTATTTCGTATCTCTAGACGTGTGTGACTATGGTTAATGTGGAAGAATCTCGATCAGGAGGAGCACGAGTGATCGAAGTCATCTTGCCGGTATTGCTTACCGATGGAATCACCAGCGGCGTTCAGGAGGTCCACTCCATAAGGTAGATATTATCAACTTTTCTTAAAATATTCTATTCGTCACTTAATTTGCGAGGTTTTGCATCATTTTGGTGTAATTCTTATTTAAATGTTTCCATCCCAATCCAGTTTGGATACTGTTGTAAAAGTAGTGCGTTCAGCTGGAATTTTGACGCGTTCGCATTTGCCTGCATTGGCTGTGGCCTTATTGGAAGGGGCAGCCGCCGCTGAGAATAGTTTAAATTACTTAAGTGTGCGGCTAGGCGACCAGCACGCAACGCAAGAGAAATTCGATCTGGCGCGAATTGCTGCTTTGAAAAGTTCGCTTTTCTTCGAAACGCTACAATTCGTGAGTACCTTTTCAAAAGCCGCGTTCGTTTTTACGAAAGTTTTAAGTCGACTTACAAGCGACTTACAATGCTTGCAAGCGTAAGTCAAGGAAGTCTGGCTAGTCTAAGTTTAAGTCGAACGTACAAAACGAACGCGGCAATGATAGTTACTAAAAGATTTTGTCTAATTTTTTGCGATTAGTGCTTGCAATTCGCGGATGAAAGCGTCTATCCAGGATTGGTCTCGGCTTTAAACGATTGCATTAAAAGCAGCGCGGCCTTGACCGTACGAGGAGGGGCGACCCATGTCATGATTTTATTAACCCAACAGCCAGCGTTGATTCAGCCGCATGTGGGGAAGCTTTTGGCAGCATTAGTACGAGGAATAAGTGATCGAAACACGGCACTGAAAAAAACCTTCGCTTCAGCAATCGGCCATTTGGCCCGTGTGGCAAAAGAGAGTAGCTTGGACAAGCTCTTGCAGACATTGCAAGGCTGGTATTTGGAAAGCACGGATGCAGCTATGAAAGCGGCTTGCTTGAGCACTCTCACAGCGATGCACCGACACAGTCCGGATGTCATCCAACGGCACGCAAACTTGGCATTACCCTTAATCTTCCTGGCGAAACATTACGTCAAGACAGACGAAGCAGACCCGGAAGCTATGGCATTGGCTCAGAATTGGGAAGAATTGTGGCTGGAAGTCACTCCCAGCGGAGAAGTAGCATTAAAATTGCACATGAAGGAGATTTGCAGTTTACTTCAATTAGCTTTGTCGTCCGACTCGTGGACTCTTAAAGCTCAGGTAAGAGGATTATTTAAAAGTTCCTTTGTTTTAACTCAGTTTTAACCGAATAGGCTGGTGTGGCTGTGGCTGGGGTGGCCAGTACGTTGAAAAGTCGCTTGGATGATGCGGATCGGAGCGAATTATTGAAAATTGTATTGCAGACACTCCAAGGAAGGACGTGGGAGGGTAAAGAACACATTTTGTTCTCTCTAGCGGCTCTTTGTAACAACTGGCCAGAGTAAGGGAAGAATTACCACAATGAATTGAATGCTAAGGGTGCAATCTTAGGGATTGGGAAAAACGAGGTTTAGAGCCTAAAACTGAAGAAATCATCAAGTGTGCACTGAGAGAAGCTAGGAAAGAAGCGCCTGCCTACAAACAACACGCTTTACTAGTTACAGGACAAGTTTTGGAGGCTTTGAAAGAAGACCGATTTGAAGAAGTTTGGAAGCTGGTAGAACCTATTTTGCAGCCTCCGCAGAAAGAAGAAGGGGATGCCGAAGAAATGGAAGATAAAGACATGCGAGATCGGAGTATGGTACTGGAAGAAGTCGCCTTGCTTACAGTGGGCAGGTGCTTCCCTAGTGATCCCAAAACGCAATGTAAGTGCTTCATAAAATGGCCCGTGTTTTTGAAGCATTAATCTATTTTATATAGACGAGTACTACGAGCGAGTGGTGGCGCTGTTTTGCAAAAAGATCAAAGAAGGTGGGACCAGGCAATTACAAATGGCCGTATTCCGGGCTTTGGCCAAAGCCATGGCACAAATAGATCTTTTAGATAGTGTGACGTGTAAAGAACAAGTTGCGAGAGTTTTGGTTGGTTTGCTCAGCCCAGCTTTGGTTCATGGAATTGGTAATTATATTTTAAAATTTATCTTTTTTGTGTTTCTTATTCATATGTTTGGTAGAAAATGTCAATTTTGCTTCGGTACGTGGTGAGGCGTTGGATGTTATGAAGATTGTTCTGCAGAAATTTAAAGACCCGAAAATCCGAGCCTTGCTCTCGCCCATGAAACGTGACAGTAATGCTCGAGTTGAAGTATTGGTACGAGATCCAACTCCCGAAGTTAAACAAAAAGCCTCTCAAATCAATCTTTTGTGGGCTGATTTGGATATGGATGCTCAGAATATGGACTTGGAGTGATATGTACAAAAACCAGGACTGGTTCAGTCCTTAATAAATGGCTATAAAGCAGAGAATTCCCGCTACGCGGGAATTTTTACGAATAGTGTAAGCTTGGTAGCTCTGCAGGCATTCTAGGGAACATTTTCTACAGATATAAGCCCCGCCTTCGTTACAAATCGTGGTGTGGCATTGTGACCGCGTGGCTTGTAAATAGAGCAAAATTAACTGTTATTTGTCTGTGTTTATCGTGTCTTAAGCATGTCTGGAGTAGCTTTCGGCGTACATCTTGGTTGTACTACAATATCAACTGCCATTTATAAGGTAATTGGAATATTTACCTTCTGTATGTTTCGAAAACAAAAAACTTAGGATCTTAGATGTTAGAAACTTAGTATGTTTTTTCTTTTCATTAAAAAATGTGTTTTTAAAAGGATGGTAAGTGCGATGTCGTGGCCAACGATGACGGAGACCGTGTTACCCCTGCCGTCATTGCATTTTTGGAGGATGAAGTGGTAAGCAATTTTCTTCAAATTTGGATTTGCTAAAATGTAAAATGCCGGACTGAAGAGTCTAATTCAATAATAAATATAGACCGTGGGCCTGCCTGCCAAACAAAGCTTGTTTCGTCAAGCGAATTGCTCCGTTGCCAAAAGCCAGTCATTGCTTGGACTAGAATCGACTGACCCTGGTTTTGAACAAGCGTTGGCGGCTTGTAAGAATGCTGTAACCAATAAGCAAGGAAAGCCTATATTTAGCCTGGAAGTGGGAGAATCTGTGAAAGAAGTCTTACCTGAAGAAGCGGCCAAGATTATTTACAAGAAAGCGTTAGGTATTTTGTTATTTTCAAACTTGTGTCTTCATATTAGTAATTTTAAACTGAATGCTTATAGAAATTACAACTCATCAATGTGGCGTCTCTGATACGTCCCCAAAAGCAGTTATTACCGCACCCTTGTATTTTAATACAGAACAGCGATCAAGATTAAGTCAAGCTGCCCAAAATGCTGGCTACAACGTTTTACAAGTGATTTTAGTTCATATTCCGCTGTCCTGTCTCTTATAATATAATTTGTCAAAGGTTATAAGCGAACCTTCCGCCGCATTACTCAGTTACAGCGTGGGCCAGTCTGCCCAAGAACGACACCAGAAGATGCTAGCAGCTGTTTTTAACGTCGGAGGAATCTACACTGATGCAACTCTAGTTTCTATCCAAGGCGGGATGTACCGGATACTGTCGTCTGTCCGTAAACCCATTGGGGGCGACCAGATCACACAATTTACAGCTACGTTCTTGGCCGAAGAATTTTTCAAGTATAAACGTGGAACATAATTTTCGTCATGATGTCTAACTCTATGTTTTGTAGCAAATGGAAGTTGGATCCTAAGGAAAGTAAACGATCGTTTTCCAAATTACTTTTGGCCGCTGAAGAAGTCAAACATGTGTTATCAACCCTCGCCACTGCTCACTGCTTTGTGGAATCCTTGTATGAAGGAGTGGATTTGAGCTCGAACGTATCCCGTGCGAGGTTTGAAATGCTCTTAGGACCGTTATTGCCCAAACTGCTGGAGCCATTGCACGAAGCTGCTGCTCAAGCCAGTATACCACTTAATAGCATTGACAAAGTAACTGTCTTCAATTTATCAAAAACTAGCAATCTATTTTAAGGTCGATTTTAGGTGGTTTTGTGTGGGGGCAGTACCAAAATTCCTAAACTGCAAAACGCAGTCCAGGATGCCATGCCCAACAGTCAGTTACTGACGTCGATACCTGGGGATGAGGTTTTAGCGGTAGGAGCAGCCACACAAGCTGCTTTACTTAGCGAACCATGGTCTCAGGAACAAAGTTCTGTTACAGTACCAGTCGTTTCTAAAAATATCTGGGCAAAGGTATTTTTTTTATTTTATTTTTTTGTAATTGCAGTGCTATAAACGAATTCCAATTTTTTAAGTTTGGGACTGATGAGCTCCAAACCGTTTTCCCTGCACATACGCCATTACCTTTGCGAGTGAGTTTGCCTGTGCCCATACATCGTGGAGATAAAACGGTTAGTCTGGTAGTTGGTCAAGAAGAACAAAACTTGGGCAAGGTACTGTAACGTGTGTATTGACTTGAATTATCACTGACTGGATTACTTCTTAGCTGGAATTAAAGAATTTGCCAGAAGCACCCTCCGTAGCGGCCAATTTTCACGCGTTAAGGTTAGTACTAGCCCCGAGCTACTAAAATTTGATGCTAATCTTCTCTTTTTATAGTGACGGAAGTTTACATGTGACTTTGCAAGAGAAGATGAGTAACGTCACAGCTTCACTTACTATTGAAACTGCGAGCTAGTGTCCGAAGACATTAAAATAAAAAAAATACATAACTTTCAAGGCTTTTCGAACGTTAGTTTTCGTAAAACAAGGGGCGGTATAAGGCAGCTTCTTTGGCCATTTCGGATTCTTCGCGCCATTCGCCCACACCGTTTTCTTTATCGTGTTTGGCCAGATGATTGTAGACATCGTCATTGGCCTCGAAGTCTCCATGCGTTCTCGGAAGAACGTGCACGTGAATATGCTAGGAATAAGCTCATTACAAATCTGCAAAGAATTTCACTTCCAGGCTTACTTTGATAGTTTGACCAGCATCAGGCCCGTTTTGCACTGCAACAGTGGATGACGTCATACCGTAGTACTTGGTAATCGCTTTTTCGACTTTTTGAACAGTCAAAAAGAGATCCGAAACCTCGGCGGAGGTCAGATCTTGTAACTGGGACACAACACGAATTGGTGTTACCAAAACATCTACTTAACGTTAAGGAAAAGATGAAAAAGGTTTATGGTTATACAATTAGAATTCGGTTATTTGCAATTCCCCAGAAAAGGATACGACCAACAACTACGCATTTCTTGTTTGTAAAGGCAATAGTGCTGGCAGTTTTAAGGAAGACACAATTGCCCTTGACTTGGACCTGCCCGAACTTGAAAATTTCCTCGTCGGTAGGTAAAGGCACCCAAGGTGCGATCTGGCAAAGGTTCGGTTGGCAGTTACCGTACAAATCAGGACGTTTATGGACAGAAATAGGCATTTCTCTTCGGATACGGGAAAGTTTATCCATGTCTAAGTTGGCTAATGCAATTCCGAGGCCTTCAGGGATCTCGGCTAGGATAACGCCCCAAGGATCAACGATCTGGGAAAGTAAATCGTTTGCAAACAATTTTGCAAAGCGAAGGCATTTACCATGGCGTGCCCGTACGAGGCTCGTTTTGCGTTGTGTTGGCCTGTTTGGGCAGCTGCCACGACGAAACATTGTGTCTCTATAGCTCGAGCACGTAGAAGTGTTTCCCAGTGAGCTTTGCCCGTATGTACGGTAAAAGCGGACGGATAGGTTAAAATTTGGGCACCCTGGTTAGCTAAGCTAGAAGCGAATTCAGGGAATCGAACGTCGTAGCACTACAAATCCGAATATCCATTATTTGAGGATATTCAAGACTGAATAGAGGTGCTTACGATGCCTAGACCGACGTTGCCGATTGGTGTAGGGACAGGGGGAGAAACCTTCGAACCTTTTGCTACGTAATCCGATTCTTTGAGACGCAGGTTCTGTTCTGGAATTTCTACATCGAAAAGGTGTGTTTTGTGGTAAACGGCGGTTATTCGGCCTTCGGATGAAATTATCACGTGTGCGTTGTACATTTTATTATCAGGAGCCTTCAAACTTTATTTTACTACATTAAAAAATGCGTATAGTTTGTTTACTTTTTGGTGGAATCCACCAATAGAAACCCAGATTTTATTCTGCTTGGCCAACTCACAGTATTTTTGCATTAAATGACCTTCTAGGGGTTCAGATAATGCTAATGACTGTTGGGAAGACTCCGCTATGTAATCACAAGCTTCTGGGAGAAAAACCATCTAGAATTGGGAGGTTATTTTTAGAATTAAATAAAGACGTGTTAGAAAGGCACAGCGTGATTACGTGAACGCCTTGGCTTGAAGCTTGTGTAATCAAATCAGCGCAGGTCTTCACGTTTTCTTCCTTATTGGAAGTGGAAGTCATTTGAGTAATAGCGACAGTAAAGTTTTTGCTGGCATCGGAAGTATAAGTAGTAGTACTCATGTTCAACTTAAGTATAGTCTCACGGAAGAAAACAGTAGGGGTAACTTGTCTGACAAGTAGGGAATTGGGAAGACGCGAAAATTTTAATGTACTGCTTAATTTCAGAAACAAACGCATTCCAACCGAATGTTCGACACCTTTCTAATTCGAGTAGCAACTAACCAAAATTTATAGTGCTACGACCTTTTCTGTCAATTGTTAAAGTAATTAGTGAATGCGTATTCTAATTTGACAGCTTTCCGTGTTTCCTCCCTTTCAAACAAGCAATGGCTTGTTTTTGATAACACCATCACGCAGTGTTTACACGGTGTTTATCGGGGGGTCGGTAAAATGCGAACAGCGAATCAAAATGTGACAGAAATGTGTACGTCAAGGAATAGAAGCACAAGGGTACATATTTTTAAATGCCCATAACTTAAAGATTAAAAATACGTACGAGTTCAAATTTGGAGTTAATAGCGCTGGCGAAGAAACTCGCCCGGAAAGGTTATAATATGCTCAGCGGAAAAAATATAAACCGTAAAAAATATGCTGTGCCCGGAACTCTATGAATGAAGGTTTCCTTCGCCCGATAGAATGCCCAAGATACAAGCCTTACGTATACACAAAGACATTCCATGTAAACATGTAAGTCATGAAAGCCCCAAATGATGTTTGGTTGCCATGCCCAAACTGTTTAGCATAAAAGGTACCCCATAACTGTACACATACGAAACGGGTGTCGAAATGGTTCGCTACCGTTTGTAGTTACGTTGTTTGGTCTCCCTTAGTTCAGATCGCGAAAAGAAGGTAGTACACTAATAAAGCAATTCCTAAGATAGTGTAATTACTTCAATACCTCAGTGTCCCCCCTGGCCCCTTTTCGATCCCAGATTAAAAGCAACCCCCCGAATCCGAAACAATGAACACACTTAAATTTCATACAAAAACCGAAGTAGTTCCCGATTGAAGCCTATAGAAGCTTCCAGGTTGAAGCTTAACAACTGAAACTGTAAAAAAAAAAAAAAAAAAAAAAAAAAGCATAGAGTGTAAGAAATAAGGCGTCAGGATGAGCAGAATTGGAATGGGAACAAGACACGATCCATATTGCAAGAGATATAAACCTACAAAAGAATGCATTATTAATAGACTGATCAATGCGTGTTACCAAGAATTGTGTGTCCTAATTGCTAGTTGTCAGTTGTCTTTATGCTCCAGGTGCCCTTGTTTTACGGCTAGAGGACATGTACGCTTTGTAGGAATGACTATATAGCTCTACTTTCATCATCGTTTTCGTGCCCACGCAAGAGCACAGCACGCCGCAGCTGCGCGCGATTGCTTGCTTCAACGCAGTAATGTTCGATTCTACCAAAGCCAGGTAAAGTTCGAACTTCAGTGCACTTGGCCAACCCTGGCCTGGAAACGTCAACTCAGCACTGGACGCCTAAAAAACACGTGGTGTGCAGGAGCTTTATAGGGTATAATAATACATGAGGTGCGGTTGGTGTCTCAGAACCCAGGTGCAAGGTGGGTGTACTGCGCTAAAAAGGTCTGTAGCCCAGGTGACAACATTGATCCATTCTTGGGGTGTCGTATCGGTGTGTCAGTGTCACGTTCCTGTGGCCTTGCTGACCCTTCCTTGGTGCCTCATGGCCCCCTCAATCGTTCGCTTATCTGTAAAGTGCCCAAGACGAACGCCATTTCTTTGACGAATCTCTCTCAACAATTCCTTGCTATCCGGAATCGTTGGTAAGTCGCTTTGGAATCCTCTAATCCATTTCTTCCAGAAAAGGATCTATTCTTGAACCAGAGTTGCCGTGTAGTCATACGGAATGAAGCTGTGTTCGTGTCTCATTTGCTCAGGAATACAGGTTAATTTATTGATTAGCTTATCGTCTGAGTGACTACCTCACGATACGTCGATTTCTTTGTATTTCGTTTGTACTGTGGGGTTCAATCAGCTAAAGGTTTTAAGATAATCCTTTATTTTCCTCCTTTAGTATGCGAAGGACCGAAAATGTCTTTCGAAGGAGAACTTCCATCAGCTTTAAGTGCATTAAAACAAGTGGAAAATGGACCTTCGGCACCACAAGTTGCTCCCAATTACACCAAAATCTCGGAGAGTTTTCGACAAATGGCTCCTAACGATATGCTCTGCTCAGTGTTTTGTGGCGGGAAAAAATGCAAATACGATTCTTCCGATGGCTGGAGTGACGGAGATATGGCCATATCTGGACTTTACTCGCATTGGTAAGTTAGCTACCACTAGTTCCGTTCGGAGCTCCCTACAGAGGAAGCCTTCCAAATGAGTTGTTAATGAGTTCCATCGTCAGAATCTCCAAACTCATTTACCTTGATACGTTTTCATTACCTACGCTATAGGGTTTTCTCTCACAAGAACGAGTGTGTTAGCTCTTTCCACTAAGCGGTATAACGCGGTCACAAGGTAGCAATATTGGTTTTCGATAGCGAATCCAGAGCGTACGTCAAAGCCAGTAAATTTCATAACCATTAGAGTTGTTCTTGTGAAAATAATCGATTTTTTCTGACTGAGTGGAGAGAAATGGTCGGTTTTAAATGGAAGGAATTGGGAAATTTTTAACACAAAAGAAACAACTCAACCTTCTATTTTCGGACTCGATCAAAAGACGTCCGAAGCTGCATGCCATGTATTGATTAGGCGTCTATTTTTTTGCTTTTTTGATCTAACGGTTCAGCAAGATAAATACTAATTACTTAGGATCACGGAAGATATCCTGGCTATGGCTAGGCCCAATACGGAGTTGATGAACCGCGAAAACCTCGTCAACTACTTTCACAAGTAACCAACTTTTGAACATTAAAGTGTAGGCTTTTTATTTTTTTTACATTAAAGATTGGGCATAAAAACTGTAATCAACCTACAAGTACATGGAGAACACGCCAAGTGTGGACCCCCCTTACATGAATCCGGGTTTACGTATTCGCCCGAAACTCTAATGGCCAACGACAGTAAATTTCCATTTTCAAAATAGACTTGGTACCTTTTAAAGTACAGTATTTTCCCGGCTTTAGTTTTCTATTATAATTTCGAATGGAGGGATTATGGTGTATCCACTTTCGAAGGGTTATTAGACGTGATCAAAGTTATGGCATTTGCATTAACCGAGGGCAAAATAGCTGTTCACTGTCATGCAGGTAAAAGTTGGTTTCTATATACAGATATGCTTCCTTATTTTTAGCACCTTGTTCTGTAATATTTTCAGGTTTAGGCCGGACAGGCGTGCTGATTTCTTGTTATCTCATGTTTTCATTACGCGTTCGTGCCCAGGACGCGATTCGGTACGTAAGACTCAAACGGCCTGGTTCGGTACAAACACGTTCGCAGATCATGTTGGCACAGCAATTCGAACAAAACATGCTACCGCACTTACGAGTCTACTGCAACAAGTACTTCGCTATATCTAAATTTACTGTTAGAGTAAATCAATTTTTAAGGGAACTAGTCCCAGAGAAAGAGAAGAAGAATCATCCCGAATTTACCTTCGAGCAGTATTTAAGCCACCAAACCTTCGTGCTACATGGATACGAAGCCAGAGCGCTCCGATACATACCCAAAGTAATGGAATTCTAACTCTTTTTTCAATAACCCCGAAATAAATTATATTACTTAAGTCTGGTTCTTCTTATATTAACAACTTCGTCGTCTTTATTCCTAAGATTGTTTATGTCATTTGCGAGCGACTATTGGCGATTTGCCATGCCCAGGAGGTGTTACCACCCCGTTCCGTGAGCGCTTCTTCAAACATAACTTACGCGGATCATCAACACACGGGTCGCGATGCCAGGATCACGTTCACTAGGTAACAAATGGGATTTTTCATACACTATATTTAAAGCATCCTACTAGGCATTACTTAGCTACTAGAGCTGACCAAAACCAGTTCAAGAAGTCACCCTTTCTGCAAGACTGGCGACCAGGTTCGTGGGAACCCCTCAATGGCCGGAGCACCAACAACGGTAAACACAAAATAAATATAAAGATTACGGTTTGCCACAAAAAATTAAAACCTTGAATGCTTACCATTTAAAGGCTACGTGCGTGTGAGAGGTGTGGAAAACGAAGTTATACTCACCGATATGGCCGAGAGCGAAAGTTCAGGTCGCGTGAGCCCCGACGATGATCATGAAATCACGGCCACTGACATGCAGTCCTGGGCCTCTGGAGCATCTGGCAACACTCAGCGATTGGAAGATCTGTTGGACCAACACTTTGGACCGGATATTTCTTCCAACGCCGTGTTTCAAGAGCTCGCTTCGCAAGCCGATACAATTGGCCCGAATGAAACGGCAACTCTGACCACAGAAGACATTCTTAACGCCCTTCTGGCTGATTCTCAGTTGTCAAATCTACCATCAGGATTGGCAAATTCGGTGAGGAGATACAGACACGAATTAACTGGGCGAGCTTCCGCGTGGACGCGCTTGCAAAGCGAACGCAGACCACGGCTTCTAGCCACGTTGCTATGGTTTTGGCTCACACACCTGAGAACGCCAGTTTTGAATACTTCCGAGCTCAGTTTCATAGTAGTTTACGGCAGCCACGCCGAGAAATGCTTTAATAAACTAGAATCGGTAAATCGTTAGCGAACCGCCTTCAGGTTCGGGTATTTTAATCCTATTTTCTTTGGTTATAGGGAAGGCGATATACGCTCGAGTATTTGTTACGTTTCGTTAGTCGACTGACATTAACCCACGCCCAAAACCTGAACATGAGCGCCAAATCTCTGCCTTTACGGACAGAATTGTTGAAACGACTAGCCAGCGCCTTAACCAAGCAAGCAGTGGTCGCTAATGGAATCAACTATCCTATCAGTACGTACTGTAACTTTTTAATAAGTCGTTGAGGACTTCGGTTCAAGTTTCGTTTTTTTTACATTTATTTTAAAGTTCTCAGAGCTTGACATTAAGACCACGAATTCTGTATCACATGCTATTCGTTTTAACAGGACCCAAACCTGCGTTACTATTATTACTATTCCATTTTTCTTTTCTAGTTACTGGTTACAATAAACTTGGGAAAGGCACACTAAGCAAAATGCTCGAATTCTTCGAGCACATGCTTGAATGGATAGAAGGTTCGACACCTGCCATCCTACCCCTTCCGAAAGCCGTCTCCGTTTCCGCACCTAGCACGCCCGTGGTACCGCCTACGGCTCCATTACCCGTTGCCGCGGAATCTACTTCTTTTGCTCCGCCTGCGAATCTGATACCCCAAGCCTCGACGTCTTACTCGATCTCGGTACCTTCTTCCGGTTCTGGTAGTCCTGCCTTGTCGGTATCGCCACCGAATTCGGGACCCCAAACGCGAACGCCGATTCCGAATTCCGCCCGTGTGGGCGGCAATGTACGACCATCCGGTCGTCCTTCCGTGCCGGCTTCGGCTAAACCTGTCAAAGTTCTCACAACGAAAGAGGGACGCAGTATCAGCTCGCCAACGTTAACCACGCCCATCCATGAAGGCGTTCCTTGAATGAAAGGAAATTGTTGAAAAAGCAACCGTCAGTGTAGTTTCTTATTAGCCTTGTGACGTCCTTCACAAGTACATGGGAAACATTTCGCGGTGTTTCCCTGCCAGCGCGGATTCCTTGTCTAGCTCTGCAAGGCACGAAGTGCCTTCTCATTTGTATAGCGTCCATAGGGTAATGGCATGGATTCAGATTCTTGGTCATATGCAAAACTTTTCATGCCTTTCCAACCTATCCAAGCGTTCACAGTGCCTTGCACCTCCTAACTCACTACCTTTTTTGTAGCTTATTTTATTATAAACAACACTTTGAAGAATTAAACTAGAATAGAAAAGGAAAAACGTGATGAATCTTTCGAATCAGGATCCCTTTCGTGACACTAAATCTCACGTCCACGTTCAAATATTTTGTGTATATATCTGCAGCTCAGAAATTAGCGCAATTCAGTAGATTATATCAATGTGACCTTTATAATAAACAAAGTAAACGAATCCGTATAAAACATTTAACTTAAGGGAAAAAGTTCCCCATATAAAAAAAAGATAAAAAGAAAGTGAAGTATACTTCACTTTCTTCAATTAGATTTCAAATACATATGTATTTGAAATCTAAGTACGACTAAAAATATCAAGTAAATATGTAATGCTCACAAAACAGTCTATTCGGAACGTATAAATATTTAATTGCATTAACTTTGGGTACCTGTTAATGTACCTGTTAATGTAAAAACTTTAAAACGAATAAATGAAAATAAATATTTAAAGAAGAAAACTGCTCCATGCTAAAGGTGGTATTTATACAGATTCACGTGTGTTTTGTTTACTTTGGGTGTACACGAAAACTACCACAATAAAGCCATTGGTTGATAAGATACGACCGGGTGTGGTCTGGTCGTCAAAATAGACTTGAGGTCTCTTTTTTGCGACGGCATGCCGACCGTCCGTAAAAGGTCAGAAAAGTGCTGAAGGGCAGAAAACAGGCAGCCAGTCGCGGTCGGGTCGCGCGTTTTAGGCCTGTATGCATCCGGCTACCGCGGTTAACGCTACCGCACCTTGTGTGTGTTTGGGTGTGCCGGCGTCGTTGCTGGTTTTGGCTGGAAAAGCTGTATTTATTTCCGTTTGTGCTTAACGAACGTGTAGAATGAGTCAAGTCAAAGCCAAATCGGTGTTGAAGTCTGCAAGAAAACCTCCTGGTACACCGGCATCTAATGTAGCAAGTCTTCAAGTAAGCGCGCCTTCGTCGTCCAAAGCGTCAAACCCTCTCAGTTCCACGCGGCTGACTCGTTCGCAAGGAAATACAATTTGAGTGATCGTTTAGCCGCTTACGTTGATCGAATAGTGGATAGTCAGACGATTATTTTCGAAAATAATCGTCTGACTATCCAACTCCAAACTTCGCAAAAACCATCACCAACCAAGCTACCACTGTCGAGCATCAGTACGAAAAGGAGCTGTCCGAAACGCGCGCATTACTCGATGAACTTGCCAAAGATAAAGCTCGTTTACGAATTCATTTTGGACGCAACAAAGGAGAAAAGGAAGAATTACTTGCCAAGTAAGTGACTTGGTTTTATTTACCTTACGTACTACCTTTGTATTGTAGCATTTCCATTCCTTCTAACCTAACAGGAGCTAAAAGCTCAATGTAGTACGCTTTGTTTGTAATCCGAACTTTTTTATGGCAAGCCTACTGGGAGGTTGCATCGTACGAGTACATCGGCTCGCCTGCACGAGGATGAGGCTTTTTTTTCCTTTTTTTTGTTAGGAAGGGAGGAGGGAAAATAACAAATATAACCTCATATCCGCCCGTTTCTGCCCTTTATATATTCGACCCTACACTGCCCTATAAATGTGTGAAAGTAACGTCAGCGATATTTTCAGCGTATGACGTCATCGAGATTTCTACGCTTGTGTCCGTTTTCTACCCACGCTTTCTCTCAGTAACCCGTTGGTCAACATAGAGTAAATGTATGCTCGTTTTCTGTTTGCAGGCTGGTCAAAAAGGAACATGACGAGTGCACAGTTGATTCAAGCGCGTATGGAACTGGAACGCGCCCAAGACGAATTAAAGGTACTCGTTACAAGCCAAAAACAAATATTTGCAATTTTTGTTTCGATAGACTGCCGTTAGTGAACTTGATAGGTTGCGTACTAAAGTGCCGGAGTTGAAGGAGCTGGAATCGGCGAATGCCAGCCTTCAATCGCGTATTCGTGATTTGGAGCGAAACTTGGACAATAAGCACTCTCAGCATGCCGATGCCTTGCTGCACAAACAAAGCGAGATGAACCGTTTGCGTCAGCAACTTTCTTTACAGTTTCAAGAGAACCAGGACTTGATGAGTATTCGCACAGCTTTGGACATGGAAACCGCGGCTTATTGCAAACTTCTCGAAGGAGAAGAAATCCGTTTGAACTTGAACAGCCCCAGTCCGGATTCGGCTACCGGCCGAATGACGCCCCTAGACAAAGATACACCATTGAGAGGCATCTTCCGAAAACTTCAACACAGATTTGGCTTTGACTTGACTCATTCTACACGTTCATTAAGCACACACGGAAATAAATACAGCTTTTCCAGCCAAAACTAGCGAACTTTTTTCCTTAAGTCAAATGTTTTATACGGATTCGTCTACTTTGTTTATTATAAAGGTCACATTGATATAATCTACTGAATTGCGCTAATTTCTGAGCTGCAGATATATACACAAAATATTTGAACGTGGACGTGAGATTTAGTGTCACGAAAGGGATCCTGATTCGAAAGATTCATCACGTTTTTCCTTTTCTATTCTAGTTTAATTCTTCAAAGTGTTGTTTATAATAAAATAAGCTACAAAAAAAGGTAGTGAGTTAGGAAAGGCATGAAAAGTTTTGCATACTGTATGACCAAGAATCTGAATCCATGCCATTACCCTATGGACGCTTTACAAATGAGAAGGCACTTCGTGCCTTGCAGAGCTAGACAAGGAATCCGCGCTGGCAGTAATTCCCTGTAATGAAAAAGTCGCGCGCTCGAATTTTCGCGAGCGATGGGCGCGATTGATCTTTTCGTTATTTTGCGAGCGCGAGCGCAGACCGATGAGCGCACGATTGCGATTGTGGCGCCACCTTACAATAGATACAACGAACTACATATGCCGTGATTAATGCATCCTGCACCAGATGTCTCTGTTGACGAGCGAAATAACGGTACGGTACCATCGCTACGAAACAATACGATTGCGTTATCAACATGACGCCAAGCCTGGTACGCTTGCTTACCTGGGGATTGACAAATTGACATCTTTACTTATTTCTTCAAGAGAGCAGAAAACGCAGCTGCGTGAAAGTAAGCTTGAAGCGGGAAGTGAATGGACGAACTTATCCGTGTCATTATATCAAATATGGGAACAACTACATTAATTATCGTGTATTGTGACAGAAAAGACTTGGGACGTATGCAATATTGAAAATTGGCAACAATTTATAGAAGAATACTGCTTCCTTTTTTATTTCTTATTTCCTTATCTATTTTTTATGTTTTTGTACATTTGTTTTTTTTCACTAATTTTTATTTGCTATTTAAATTAAAAGCTTATTTTTATTAATCTAATTTTTGTATAAAAAAAACGAGAGCGTGCTCTTTTTTTGAAATTGCGAGCGGAGAGCGAGCGCGCTCGCCCATTTCCTTAACGACGGGTAAGCACTGTCATTGGTCAATACGCAAAATCCATAAGACGATCAATAGTTTGATTACTGTAGAATTTCGCATTTTCGGGCTACAACCTTTAGATGGTAGTGTCATCTAGTGTTAAACTGAGTCAAGTAAGACGCGGAAGGTGAAAACGCGAAATAGAAAAGAGCGAAAGGATCCTTCAAACCTGCGCGAGCGAAACCCCCGATACGTGGTAAAATGAGAAACTAGGACTTGAGAGAAATTGAATGCTAAATATTTAAGTAATACTTAAAAATACAAAAATATATTCTTAACCACAGCTAACTTAACCTTCCCAACCATAACCAAATCTTACATTACCCAATCGAATTTAGGATAAATATAGTTTAAATTTAGCTTAATACAATTAAGTATTTTAAACAATGTAACATACATACTTTAAGACACTTAAGGAGACAAATTAAACCCAGCGCTCAATTTTGTTGCTGTCATCAAAACGCGAAATGGCTCGTTTTCAGTCAAGCGCTTTCAACCAATGAAGCTGTTTCGCGGGCCGTTTTAGCATTCTCGTTTCGTATCTTTGAAGTTGCTGAGCGTGTTTAGTTCCTGTTGGCATATATTCTATTGTCACGTGTTTTGTACTTGGTGAAAATTAAGAAATACGAAAAGCAGTGCAAGATAGTGCAAAATTTTCGTCGGTGAAGCGTTATGAGTTTTCAGTTGTAGTGCCTCTTTTGCAGTGCTAAAGTAGAGAACTACTCGTGACAAAAGTTTTAAGAAGCTAATCGTGGATTTTTCTCACAACAAAAGCTCAAAAGTAAGGAGTGAATCGTCTGTGCTGTCGGTAAATTTTGTTCCATGGGATGTTGTACTCATACTTTCATAGCACAACCTTGATACAAGTGTGGGATGTGTCGTCAAAAACGCAAAGGAACTTATAAATGTATAACTAGTAAATGTAGTCGTATTGCCCGTAGAAATGTAATCATAAACTCTGTATATCTAAAAATTAGGAATAGCCAACAAGGAACAGTCCGAAGCCCGTCTACGGGTCTACCCCTTGCATTTCTCCAACAAAAATTGACAAGAAGTCTTTTGCATTGAATTGCATAGTTACAGAAGGCTAGTAATAACGCTCAGGGAATTTAACAATACACTATTAGAAGTAAGGTCTCATCCAGGTTATACGAAATATCGGTAAACTCTGAAGTTTTATTGCTTTTGGGGCTGGTCAACGCGTTTCATAAGCCAATCAATCGTATCCTTGAGAGCTTCTTGGCGTACGTCGAAAGGTTCCAAGTATAAATGATGATGCGCTTCTTTAAAAACCTAAAAATGAGACGTAACAAACGTCAAAGCTTTGTTGCGAATAGCCAAACTCACTTTGAATTCCTTATCTGCAACCGCAGCTCGTTCGAATAGTACCTTCGAGCCTTCCAAATTGCACAATTTGTCTTTTTCGCCATGGATGATGAGGAAAGGCACTGACATAGTGTCCAATTGAGCATTTATGTTCTATTAATATGCAAATGAAACCAAGTTCGGTAGGCTCTCTCTGAAAGACATACCAAGAGCGCTTGATGCACTGCAACAGCCCATTTGCTTTTCACGCCGCCTTGCCAACGTAAAGGATCGGCCAACATTCGCTCTTTCATCTCAACATCCCGGGTCACGTGTACTAAATCTAAGCCTCCCACTGACAAATGAGGTACAATCTTACTTAGCACTTTTGCAACCATTATGCGAAAAGGAGAAACCAATTGCGGGTCAATGTAAATCAAAGGTCCCATGAGCACAACCCCTTTGAATGAAGTCGGCGAAGTCAAGGCTGCTTGTAATGTAATCATCCCGCCCTTTCAAAAGTCACTAATTAAAGCCAGTTAAGACGAAGTAAGTGCTAAGCTACCATGGAATGACCCACGGCATAAAGATCGAGATCCGGATAGGTTTCCTTCATCTTCTTGACGTGCAACAACATATCGTCGACGTACTCGTCTACCGTATCCACATGAACACGAAGTCCTTCACTCCGCCCGTGTCCCACTGGATAATCCCAGAAAAATCAAGAGGAAATGTCAGTTCTGGTAACCAAGATTACACGTTAAGTATAATGAGCTTACCGTGGTCGTGGCCGAACGCGTAAAGCCCCTCTTCAGCCAATTTTGTTCCTAGTTCGTCGTACCATTCCAGATGTTCAGCTAAACCATGGACTAAAATAACCAACGCTCTACAAAAGTTTCGACAGAAAAAAAAAAAAAAAAAATTAACCATGATGACAAAATATGTCGATGTTAAGGCCACGGTTTCACTGCAAGTAGTTGATGATTTTTGTCAAAAGACGCTTCTGATGGCATATCTATATCATTAGAATTATCAATTATGCAACTTGAAACAAAACTTGAAAAGAAATTTAACGATATAATTTAATAATTCTTTATTTTAAAATATGATAAAAATATCTGGTAGGCTGCGTCAAAAGATTTAGATGTTTGATTTATTTAAAATTTTCATAACTTGAATAAGTTTAAATGAATCATACATCTAAATCTTTTGACGCAGCCTACGATGTTATTTTTATTAAGATATTAAAAATAATGTTTCAATTATATCGTTAAAAATATGTTAAATTTGTGTTCCAAGTTGCATTATTCTCATGATATAGGGGTACGGCATCATTGCCAACTTTTGGCAAATATGATCAACTATTTGAAGCTCACCGTGGCCTTAATATTCAATATGCCGATACGAATCAACAAGTCTCCTCTGTTCGACTTTCCCTGATGGCAAATCGTGGACACGCAAAAGCATCTTGTTGACCTTTTCGATTACGTCAATCTTGCGATCATAACATCACATGACGTCACTGCTGTGTGGTTTGAGGCGAAAGCTGACCCAGAATTGGCAGTGAAGACGTTTCGTAACCCCAGGTTTGTTTATTTGCATGCCAACGTAGTCGGGTTAGTTAACCGATACAATACCGGTGCATCCGGGTGCGTTGCTATAGTGCCCTATTTGTTTTATTGCCCTGGTTCGTCATATCTCATAAGTGGAAAGGGAAACTGATGTGTTAGAGGCGATTATAATGAATCATCTGAATTTTAGGACTGAGCGAAATTCTCTGCTTTTTTTTCTTTAATTTTGAAAGGATAGAGAAAGGACGGCAGTGTCATTCTGGGCCTTTGCCAAAAGCTATTTGGATGCTTCATTGATTCGGTTACGATATTAGAAGGGACGGCCTATTGGGACTAATACCGCGCGGTGGGGAAATAAATGAAAAGGGCGAAAGACCTTGCTCGCTTAGCATAGTTTTGGCATATCTTATATCCTACACGGAAAGACAGTGCATTCGAACCAAACAAGGGTTTCCCTTTAAGGTTATCTACCCTAAACAAAGATAAAACTTCGCACTGTGAGCTACACATTTACTGAACGTCCGCTCGACGTATACTTTTGTTGTACTATAAGCGCGTTTCGGGGATTTGGCCGACTCTGAATCTGTACACAATGCCGTTATAGTCTAAGACGGTCTCGGGCTCGGGTCTGAAAGGTTAGTGATAGTAACAAAGAAGTCACGAGCGCATAGAGTGTTTACACAGACAAAGCATTGTTTTCTTGATGGCTAACATACTTGGGTTTCTGGAGGGGTTTCCAATATTTGCAGTGTAGGTTTTTGCCGCAACTACCCGTTAAACTGTTGACGGAGGCAGCGATTTCTGCTTCTTGACTCGGATTTAATGTATGGTGACTATCGACCGTTTTTTGGCCGTCTTCAAATATTTCGACGTCCACTTCCGCCATTTTTCACCACCGCACACACTTTCACTTGTCAACTACGGACAAAAATTTGTTCAGCAAATCGGCTTACTGGTACTGCTGTTGAGTCGTTGTCTTTAGGGGTTATGTTCGATGTTTCGTTCGAATAACGCTCCTTTGTGCTCCCGTTCCACGTCTACCTCGATGAGTTTCTTGGCCTCGAGTCGTTCGCCTCTCGTTTCGCTTGTCCTATCTCGCTTGAGGTTCCGTTTCTTTGGTCTTGGTTTAGAGGGCGGGGTTTAACTTTTATCGTTTTCCTTTAAGAACCCTAGTGCTGAACTTTCATCCGCTGAGTGCACTTAGTTCTTCCATTGAGGATCGGGTGCAAATTTAAGTCGCACTGGGGGAATTCCACTGGGAAAGTGCAACTTTTGCTGCACTGACTTTCGGCAGTGCTACAGTTCGAGTTTAGGCGCCAAATATGAAATTGTTATGATTTTTAAAATTTTATTTCTATTTTTTGTGAAAATATGTTGACTTGAAATTGTCCTAAATTATAGGTGGTTCACAATATAGAAACAACAATTATACATTAAAGCAAAATAAAGTACTGTAACTGTGCACAGAAAGTCTGTCCCGTTTAATACTCCTCGATCCGCACAAAATATTGAAACGAAAAAGATGTTTAATCCGTCGCAGCCATGTTGACAAACAACCAGAAAAACACAGGGGACCGTTGCACTAGGCGTCTTCCTTTGGGAACTGTTTTGGCACTGGCTGGGTGCTGGGACGTCACAGTGTCGGCAATTCGGAAACTGGTGCAGCACTAAAATTGCACTCAGTGTTCCCAAAGGAAAACGCCATTAAAGCTATCACAAAACTCGGGATCACGTGATCAGGTGTCGAGTTGCAGGAAAAAACGGATCAATGGCCCACCTTCCCCCCTTATTTCATATTTCATAATTTTCCTAGTTTCTCTCACCTCCTTTCATTTGTTCCTAGTTTGGCGGCGAGAAAGCGCTCGGAAAAGCTACCAATAGAGCCAGCAAGGACTAATAACCAGGCTTTGTGAAGGTGCTCGCCAGGGAATGTCATATCCTGCATTTTTGTGTCATTGAAACTTACCCATTCTTCCTTTATGCGCTTTTTTAGGAGGGACCTGAGATCTCTACAATCACGGATAGAATCTTCGACCCAAGGCGCCCGTCATGTGCGTTGCTGATGGTAGTGAAAAAGCCATGAAGAATTTAAGAACCCGTATCTGAAAAACTTTCGGTGCTCATTCGTGTGCTCCCTCTCGGGTTCCCGCTGTTCGTCGTCACACGCAAAGGAAAGCCTTGAACCTGCCTGCACAACTCCAAGTCTTTATGCAGCACGGGTTTAAAATCGCAACCGCATAGTTTACGTTTTTATTGGATGGTGTGCGTTTTAGCCGATAAATTTCCCACTAGTATCATCACATCACATCACGGCTTCTGCGCGTTCCTAACACCTGCTCGGTTCTCTGGACCTGGTTGTTTTCGATCAAAAGCGACCTTTGATCTCACCGGATTCCGCGCCGTCCGGCCCCAGCTTTATACATATCGTCTTTGGATTTCCCGGCGTACTCGACTAGTACTCGTGTTGCCAGGCCCTGAAGCACAACAGTTGTCTCCGAGACCTGAACATGACGGTAAGATCTCGCCCCGTTTCCCTTTGTTATCCTTAATGGAAACCTCTTAGTATAGCGGTTTTATCTTTTTTGTTTACATATTCTTTTGTTTCTTTTTCTGTTTTCGTAGATGACGTTGTTAGGGAGCCCAGGTGACGATGGGCCCGCCACGGTTCCAGCCCAAGTTACGGATGCGAAATCCACGCGATTCTTGTATCTTTTAGCCACGCTCAGCGCTATCGGAGGCTTCTTGTTTGGTTATGATACCGGAGTCGTTTCCGGCGCCATGCTTCTCATTAAGTAAGCTTGCAACTCGGTTTTCTTGCTTTCTTGGGTTAGACAGGGACTCGGTACAAAGTTGCAACGAAGGCTATTAGCATTAATTAGCATAGTAATGAGAGCCTTTGATGGGAATATGGAAAAGATTTCATGGGAGAAAAAAATAAAAAGGAGTTGTAACTTATGATAGAGTTTTGGATAGCTTCGTGTTTTACCGCGATTGAATTTTATTTGCGTCCAAAGCAAACAGAGTGTCCCCTGTCTTCAGTATTAGTTATCGACAAATCGGAGCTTTGTAGTGTTTTTGAGGCTTCCAGAACAAGGAGAACAAGAAAAAGGTACACTTTCTATTAGGGATGCCACTATGGGAAACGTTTCGCGGTTTCCCATAGCAATACTTGGTCAGTCGGACGTTTTCTATTGATTTCTTAGGTTCGTGTCACTATCAATCAAGGAAGAATGGTTTGGAGTTTCGACTCCAAGAACACTATTGCTTTTTGATTGATTTCGTTTTTCCGTGCCTAGAAAGCAAATATAAACCGTACAAAAGCTGTTTTGGCGTTCGTTTCTGACAAATAGGGTTAACAAATGCGATACGAAACTTTCGGTCCCATAAGGTCTTTTGACTACAGTTTAGTTATGCGTGAATAAAACTGTCAAATGCTAGGATTCTAACGCAATATTTCTATGAATAAAGATGACCTTTCTTTTTACTCGTGTTAGTGCATTTTGCGGGGCAATAAACCTGAACCTGGTGGATCATTTAACGAAATAATTAACTCACGGATTAATGAGATATTTTTGATAATAGGGACGATTTCGAATTGGACACAGTCTGGCATGAAGCGATTGTCTCGGGCACTGTGGGCGCTGCATGGATATTTGCCTTAGTAGCGGGACAACTCGCGGGTATAATCGAACTTAATTCCTTATTTGCTTAAGTTTATTTTCTCCGTTGTATTCCTTTTTTCTCTCCTTACAGATCGTGTGGGTAGAAGACCGGTTATTTTGGTTGCAAGTTTTGTATTTGCATTAGGTTCTATCGTGATGGGCGTGGCTCCGGATCGCCTAACACTACTGTTGGGACGAATCATTGTGGGCATCGGAATTGGTGAGTGTGTTCCCTTGTCCCCCTCCTAAGATTCCCCGTAAAAACAGAAAACTACTCGGGCTTTGTTGTTCTTGTTCAACCGTTCACCTTAGGAAAGCAAGCAAATGATGATAAAAGCCTTACCCTTATGTAGAATATAGAGGGAAATTTTAATAGCCAGAAGGACAAGACGCAGGGTGGCACGATATCACGAAACCTACTCCGGTTTCGTAAATTTCCATATCTTCAGTCAAACGTCGGTTGTGGTTCACCTTTCTTACTCCCAGTCTCCCAAGGGAATTGTAAATTGGGTAATGGCTTAGCTTTATTATTGATCACTTTCGCTTTTTTATCTTGGGCGTAGAGTAGTGGCTGCAGGCCTCGTGGGAATTAGGAATTATGAGGTTACTTATTAACGTTCTCCTTTTTATCTCGTATGTCAACAAGAAGTCGTTTAGCTGACCTCCGCATGCGCAGAAAGGTTGTTATTTGTAATATCGTTCCTATTTTGACGAATGTCAGGCTTGGGATTTGGAACGGGGCCGATGTACGTGGCGGAATGTGCCCCCATGAGTCTTCGAGGAAGATTAGTTTGCTTGCAAGGAGTTCTGCTCACTTTCGGGCGCGCTTTGGGTAGTATTCATGCGGCAGTCGGACACGAAAACTGTCCATATCGATATGGTTTACTGGGTCATCGAACGGATGCACCGTGGAGGTTAGAATCATCAAAAATAACTTCAGGGGGTTCGCAATTCGTTGGTAACTCCGTACTTCCTGACCAGTCGCGTAGAAATTGTATGCTTATAAACTACTTGAAGCTTTGTAGCTGAACATTTTAACTGTGTAACCTCGTACGGGACACCGAAGAACAGAGTTTCGAACCCCTTGAAGAACTCCTGACCTTTTGTCTCATTTGGTGTCGTAAGACCTTCAGTAAAGGGGCTATATGTGAAGTTTTTGTCCACGTACTAAATTATATCTAATAAGCGCACCACTACAAGAAGGGTTCTTCAAAATTCTCACAAATGTCAATATAGCTACCGTAAAAGTACAATTGAAGTTCAGTCGGTACCTGTCAAAGTTGTTGAAATAGAATTCGATACGTTCTACTCAATCTAGCTGGGAATTTCAGTCAGCCTCTGCAGAATTGTAAATATAACCTATGAATACGTTATCTCGATAACTGAAACACGAAGACACGACGGAAAACAAAGTAGGAAAGCTAAAAGCGAGCTGATATTTCGGGTATTCTTTTTCCCCATAGTCTATTTTCAACATTATATCAAGTTACGTGGGTCTTTGAAGTGCTTGTTATAGAATACTTCGCCGAGTTTCATTTATACCATTACTTCGGTAATGTTCGGCACTCACTAATAGTGGAGTCAATCATTGAAAGGAAAAATAGTTGAAAATCTACGTTTTTTAAAAAACATGTATTCTCCAATACGGAAGTTATCACAAATGGCCCCTTGACTACATCTGTTACGATAACCTTAGCTTTGATTTGGTACTTGCGAGTCGCTTCTGCAACTGCGTGCATAAGAGCCGAGCCTTTTAGGCTTGCGTTAAGGTAATTCGAGTCATGAAGAGTCCTTTCCTGCTGCTGTTGTTGATCCAAGAATAAGAATGGGTGCTTTATCACGTGCCGTGCCACTTCGTCATAGCCTCTTGTGAGCTCAATCGATATTCTGTGTGCCTTGGATCTTTCTTTCTTTTCTTTCATTTAAAATGTACAAGTGTGTTGTACGAATCTTTGGAACTTTTTTTAGATGTCGCTTTTTTCTGTTTTATTTCCCCCTCTTTCCCTGCAGGTATTGCCAGCATGATTGTGCCTTTGTATTTGGCCGAAGTGTCTTCACCTGGAGCACGTGGCTATTTACTCATTCTCAATACTATTTTCGTTACTGGGGGACAATTCATAGCAGCAATCATTTGTGGGGCATTAGCGTCCCATGAACATGGTTGGAGGTAGGAATTTTTAGTCTCCAACTTTTAAATTTATTCGTTCTTGTATTTTTTCGTCAAAGTTGTTTGGATTTCTAATTGAAATTTGCATTGTCAGGTTAATGCTGGGATTGGCCGCCGTCCCAGCGTTAATTCAACTCATCGGGTTTTATTTCATGCCCGAAAGCCCGCGTTACTTAGTCAGCAAAGGAAAGTAAGTTTTTGTGATTATTTGTTATGATTATTTTAACAAGAAAACTAAACCCATGTGATTCATTTATGGTTGGGGGCAAGGAGTTTTTTTAATCAATAGTGTACTTTCTTATTATATCAATAATTTCTTTATTGCGGGTCGCAAGGTCTGACGAAGCCCGGAGAGTGTTACAGAGAATCCGTGGTGCTCAATTTCCTGTCGAAGATGAGATTGAGCAAATTCAAACTACGTGCCAGGAAGCCCAACTGGAGATGCAAGTAAGTGCACTATTTTGTAGTTATTGTACAGAGTTCTAAGAAGAGAAACTGACTTGGATTTTAAGAGCAAACGAAATCGGGGAGAATCTACTTCAGTGTTGTTGCAAGTTTTGGCCACGCCCTCGGTTCGTCGAGCGTTATTCCTGGGATGTGCTTTGCAAACATTCCAGCAAATTTCAGGCATCAACACAGTCATGTAATAGTCCCTGTTATGAGTACTAATTCGGCGCTAAACTCGACGCAAATGTCCCGGTTTTAGGTACTATTCAGCGAGTATTTTCCAAATGGCTGGTTTTCAAGATACACATACAGCCATTTGGCTGGCGGCGTTAACTGCTGGTGTGAATTTCTTCTGTACTTTTATTGGGTTATACCTGGTAGAAAAGCTAGGCAGGAGGCCACTTACACTCTCATCGCTGGCAGGTGAAGAATTATCGCTCCTGGTGTTTTTAATGATCAAGAGAGAGAGGATACCGAGTACGACATAATTTGGTTTAGGTGTGGTTTTGTCACTCGCGTTCTTGGGTGTGGGATTCTTACTCGCCGCTTTGGATTCGCCTCCTGTTCAAGTCCACGTTGATGGCGTGACAGATGTGTGCAGTCAGGCCACGTACGTTAACGAGGTTTCACGTCTAAAAGTCTTATGACTAATTTACATAATTTGAAGGACGTGCGGAGACTGTTTGCTATCGGCAGGCTGTGGATTTTGCTTTGACAGCTTCTCGGGTGCCAATGCGTCCTGTGCCCTGAGTAATGGTACTTTTGCAGAGTACGGTACATGTGCTGTACTTGAGAATGAAGTGTTCACATGGGCTACGTCGTACTGTCCATCTAATTACGCCTGGATTACGGTTTTGGGACTAGTCTTGTACCTGTTTTTCTTCGCGCCAGGTAAGGCAGTATTGCTGCGAGAAAGAAAGTTACTTTATTTGTATTATGTTAATGTATTAGGTATGGGTCCCATGCCGTGGACTATCAACGCAGAAATTTATCCCATGTGGGCACGTGGTACTTGCACGAGTATTGCCACTTCGTGTAACTGGTTCTTCAATTTAATCGTGTCCATGACGTTTTTGTCTTTGACGCACGCTTTGAGTAGCCAAGGCGCATTTTTCTTTTATGCCGGCCTGGCGTTGGTGGGCTTGTTGCTCTTCACCGCCATTTTACCGGAAACACGTGGTCGTCCTCTGGAAGAGGTACAGATGTTGTTTGATCGCCCATGGTCCTGCAGCTCCTACTGCCAGAATGGCTGTAAAATGTTCGACAGCAACGCCGATACGGATGTATCTGCTACACCAAATAAGGCTGTTCAGTACGTAAGAATTAAAGGCTTGAATCGTGACTATAAAGATGACGACGAAGACGGCGACTGAAATGGCAACTTTGTGCTTTGTATTGCTCTTTTTACTCGTTGATTTTCACTGTGCGTAAAGAAACTAAGGGCAAAGAGAATTTATGAAAGACTTGGCTTATTTTTGGAAGCTTTTAGAGGAATATTTATGACAAAACACGTTGATATTTTTTGGGTTATATATTGCTTGGGTACGCTTGAGGGAACTGGTTGTGGTTGGGTACTAACTCTCGGGGAATTCTCCATTTCCACTCATGGATCTCATATGTGCTTGTGATGATTTAAACGTATCAAACTGGGAATGTCTTATTCGGAACGTGTTAGAAAACCTTGAAAACTTTTCTGTTTCGTAATTGTGAACGTACTACGAACAAGGTGGCGTTATTGAATAAATAAACTGGGCGTATTCAAAGCTTGCGGGCTTTTTGCAGTGCGCATGAACGATTTCCTTGCATGAATCCTCGAATGACAACTTCTCAACTTTTCCTTTCTTCTTCGAGACGTCGAATTCTCCAGTGCTATTAACAGAGGCTTTTCTTTTCTTTCTGTTTTCTAGGATGTCAACGATACCGGATGAAGCGTACTAGTGAATTTTATATACCTAGCTTTTGCTCAGTAAAACAATGGTCTTGCCCTTTGCCAGTGTGCCCGTTACGGGATAATCAAATAGAATACAACAATTTGTTGCAACAACAGAAGAAACCAGTCATTGTCCTCTAGCGGCGTGTGTGTGAACGTCCAAACTTGTGTTGCTGCAGGTCTCGAAGGAAAATATCCAACTCCTCTTCAGGGATTTCTTCATAAAAGTACGGGCGTAGTTCGCCCTCTTCGATGAAGAAGACAGAGTCTAAATCAAGTATTCCGGGGTCGTCGAAATGCTCCTGTATGGCTTCAACGATCTGTGTGGAATAAATAAGTCACGAGTTTAGAGTTAAAAAGTGAGTAGAGCCGAGTGTGACGTTTGTTACTTTAAAATGGCTTTCAGCTAGCTCTATCATTTTGACGTCTTCGTAATCCCGCCCAAAGGGATGCAAAATTACGTGGGCACATTGCAAACCGCCACAGAAGTAAATGTACTAGATTTTTGCAGAAATATTCATTATTCAAAGATAAGGAATTATAAAAACTCGCCTTCAGCCAACTGAAGAATGGAACGTAGAAAAGACCAACGAATGTCAGGATATATGGATGAGGTGTGTTCAGCCATGGGACGAACGAATTACCTACTAGAGCTAAAAGACCGTAAATATGCACAGTCCAGACGCAGAACTAAATGTAGCTAGTTAGTTACTGCCCAGGTTAAAAGTTAGTTGAATTTGAGACTCACTTGAGTGGCATAAAGGGAAACGCCAGTGTGAAAGGAGTCTAGAAACTTGGTGCAATCTTTCTGGAAGCTGTTTGTCTTTGTTTCTAGTAGCCCCATGAGAAGGCCGTCCGTTTGGTGAGCCTCGATGGTTTTATGCTTAATACAATTACGAGCCCAGAGCCCTAGTAGCCAAGGTTTAGGACCATGGTCTATCTCGCTGTCCGCCATATCCAGGATTTCGCATTCCTCTTCCGTAAGTAATTCTGGCAAAAAACAGTTTCGCGTGAAATTAACTTATGCTGGGGGTGGGGTACGGTAGTACCTTGCTCAACGAAACTGGCGTTATCGGGGTACTTCTCCCTTAATGATTGCGAAACTCCACACATAGTAGTAAGCCAGCAAGTTTTGATGTAGCGGCAAAACGTGCGACGCTCCTCAAGCGCCTTCATTACGTTGGATAATTTGGGATGATTGTAAATTATACTACGTAATTAGTTATTCTCAGTTAATTACATTTTGTTGGAACACAAAGCATGACAAAAGTATTGCGTTGGTCGGCTCGGGTAAAAGGACCACACAATCCCACCAACGTTTGAGTGCGTAGTGAATGTATACTCCCAAAACCACCACGACTGGGATGGTTTCCTGATAGACAGCTACGTATTTGATGGCTATATCGCGGAGTTGTCTAGGGCAGAAAGGCTTAGCAAGGAATTTAACTCCGGAAAAAATAATCATTTACATTGTATGATAAAAAGTTACCGCGTGAACGGAAATGGCGTATACACCGTAGTAGAACGCAATGTAGACCAGCATCCAGGGAAATAACGCTTTATATAAGCTGCCGTCCCATCTGTTAGAATTCATTCCAAGAACGTTAATCACGAGCGGAATCACAGAAATAATACCTTATCAGCGTGGGAATGGTTCCAACAACGGACGCATTAGCAATATCCCGTGCGTAATTGTCCACGGGTGTTTCCGGTAGACTATATTTGTAGTGATTGCCGCGTTTAGTTTTTTTTGGTTTTTCCTCTGCGAAAACGTGCATTGCTACGAAGAGCCCAAACAGCCAACAATGAAAATATACGTGAGACAGTTATGGGAATACCGTGCAAGGATATACGTGAGTTTCGTGTTCGTTATACTTTAGTGGTTTAAACTGAAGCATTCTTCAAGTTAAATTATCGATTACCTGTTGAGGTTTGCGTGTAAGTGAACAAAGGGTCGCGTAAGAATAGTGAAGAAGGTTTGAGGATCCCGCTTTGATTCGCACCGCCTTTTCCATGAAGTTTTTCCTTGAAGATACTGGAGGCGTGGCTTAAGGTACAAGTTGTTGTGGTTCTTAAATTGTTCGTCTGCGATGGCGTTCTATTTGCGTGGTAAAAAATTGGTCAAGGTGTGAGTATAACAATATTACTGTCGTTCATTAACGTTGTTTTGAAATTTTGTTAGGTCTTGCAAACAGTACAAGCAAGGAGCGTGTCAATTTTTCGTGACAGGAATTTCGTCAATGGAGAATGGACTGCTGCTTCAAGCAACAAGAAATACCCTATTTATAACCCGTATAATGGGAAGCAATTGACAGAAGTTTCCGATTCGGATGTTCACGACACAGAATCGGCCATCAAAAAAGCTCATGATGCATTCCAATCGTACCAGTTAACCACTCCTAAAGTAGAACTCCATTTCACTCCTTATATCTTCGCTGATCTTCTCTTGTTGGCTTATTGTAGGAAAGGAGTAGTTTACTAAGAAAGCTGTTTGACCTACTGGTATCCCATCAAGATAATCTGGCAAAAATTATAACCGCGGAATGTGGGAAACCGATTTCCGAGTCCAAAGCAGAGGTTACCTACACAGCAGCTTACGTGGAATGGTACGCGGAAGAAGCCAAACGGATCTATGTAACAGCTCAGCTCTTTCTAGCATGTTCCTAGCAACTGTATTATGTTTCTCTGAAGGGAGAAATGGCCCCTTCACCTTCCCGGACCCGTGAGCTGATCTACGTTCGCGAGCCAATTGGAGTCGTAGGCATGATAACGCCGGTAGAACCCAACTTTATCATCACACAAAACTAACTAAAACTCGTTTTAGTGGAACTTTCCCTTGGCCATGTTAGGACGGAAAATGTCGGCAGCTCTAGCATGTGGTTGCACTTGTGTAGCCAGGCCGGCTGAAACCACCCCATTGTCTTCCCTTGCGTTAGCAGCTTTGGTTCAGGAAGCAGGTTTTCCTGCTGGCAGCTTTAATGTCATCACTTCATCACGCCACCATGCTGCTGACATTGGCAAAGCTTTGTGCCAAAGCGACCAAGTTTCGGGCATTTCATTTACAGGTTGCATTTCATTTACTATTCTCTACAAAAGCTTTTCTTCATCCGGAATTCCCATTCCTAGGCTCGAGTGCAGTTGGTAAGATTCTGTATCAACAATCCAGCAGCACTATGAAGAAACTTTCGCTTGAATTGGGAGGAAACGCACCGTTACTTGTCTTCCCAACGGCCAATTTAGAGAATGCTGTCCAAGGTATCATGTCCTCAAAATTCCGTAATGCCGGTCAGGTATGTGTTGCAAACAATCCGGTGTTGCGTACAAACTAAACAACTGAAAAGGGGGATTATTTCAGGCTTGTGTTGCTAGCAATCGCATTTTTATCCATGATGAACTCATGCCAAAAATTATTCCTATACTGAAAAGTGCTATGAAAAAGACGCTTATTCCTGGGGATCCAATGAACCCGCAGACTACTCTCGGACCATTAGCAAATCAGCAGCAATTCGACAAAGTAATATATTTCCAATATTGTATTGTAAAATATTAATATTGATTGTATAATAGTATACATTATAATATAAATACTAATATTAATTAATGTGAATTGTTTTCCAGTATTATATTGTATTATTCCCAATGAAATTTTAACGCTTGGTATGTATGCGTAGGTGGAATCTTTATTGTCTGATGCAGCTAAGAAAGGTGCCAATATTTTGGAAGGTGGGACACGTCATCCATTCGGTGGTCTTTTCTTCACGCCCACCTTGGTCACGAACGTTACGCCGGATATGGATATTTATGGGCAGGAAGTTTTCGGCCCTATTCTACCGCTTTATAAGTAATTTCGTTTATTATCTGTATTTTTTTTCTAATATTTAGTCTTTGGTCTTCCTAGTTTCTCAACGGAAGAGGAAGGCTTGAAGCTGGCAAACAGCACACGAGGAGGATTGGCTTCGTATTTCTATAGCCAGGATTACCAGCAAATTTGGAGAGTAGCCAAAAAGCTACAAGTAAATTGAAACTTTACTTGGTGTTTGTTAATTTTATGATTTCTTTCATAGGCTGGTATGGTTGGCGTGAACGAAGGCTTAATTTCCGCGGCAGAAGTGCCATTCGGGGGCGTTAAAGAGTCAGGCCTGGGCCGTGAAGGTTCAAGACATGGAATTGACGAGTATACGCACTTTAAATACATCTGCATGGGTGGCCTAAACAACTAATATCAACCAAAGTCAGCTACTCCCATGTCATGAAGCGCAATTTTGTGAGTGCCATTTGTGAGTCGAGTCTTCCAATATTCCATGATATTCGTTTCAAGAGCTTGTCTGTATTTCTGTTTCTCAAGCTGTATGACAGCCAGTTTTTTAAACCTTACGCACAAGCATTGCACGTATTCCAAAAAGGCTGGACAAGTTGCAAGAATTTTTAAATGGTTTAATCAGACCCCCACACGCAACGTAAAACCCCGCAAAAAATCTCTGAAATAGCATCAGATTTAAATTAAGTCCATAGATTTGATAATCAGGTTACGAATCGTCAAATGTCATCCGACCTGGACCTTTTTTCATATACCGCCTATAGGCTTTATAGCGAGGGTTTTCGGCCATCGTACGCTTAAATTCTTCCTCTTCCTCAGCTTTCCAAATCCTGTAATTTTCTTTAACCCATAACTCAGACTCCATGTATTCGTCTATCTTGTCATCCTCAACAGCCTGTAATAAAAAATAAGCGATATTACACGTTAGGTTTCCAGAAAGAAAATCTTGACTCACCTGCCACTGCGTTTCATTTAGTCCCATGTTCTTGCGAATAAGATAAAGCTTTTCCTCGTCCCCATAGGGCAGTTTCTTGATTGAAAAATTCCAGACCCACATAATTTGCCAGTGCAGATACATTACGAAGGTGTAAGGAGAGAAAATAAGTTGCACCCATATAATGTCACGCCAATTCGGTTTGGCGTAACCTCCTTTGATATCCATTTTGTTTTCAATGACTTGGCGAATGACTGCTTCTTCCTCTTGTCGGAGCTGATCTTTGGTTTTCTTCTTGCGGCTTTTCGGATCAGTATCCAGCAAGTTGTCTGCTTTAGCTATTTCCATAGCTCTCAGACGATATTTTGTAACAGTTGTTAAGTATTTAATAGCATCGTCGTACCTACAAAAGTGTAAAAATTATACTGAAGGTAAATAAGTTTGATAAATACCTTGTCCAAGACGTGTAATATTGGATAATCGAAACTAGGGTTATGCAAACCACTACAACTACGCGAATGTCGACTTTCGGTGCAGCTTTTCGTCGGTAATAGCGATAGTAATTGAAGTAGAACTCTTCAGGATTGTCTAACATGTAATTATAATCGTTGCGTGCATCGTCGTCTTTTAAAATTTCATAACTGGAAGTTAAAACGACGAAATTAGGTTTTGTCTAAAGACAGTTTCCGTATTCTCTTACGCAGTAGCAATTTTCTTGAATTTTAATTCAGCTTCCTGTTTAGCCTCTTCTGATCTATGCATATCAGGATGAAACTTTTTGGCCAGTTGACGATAAGCGCGTGCAATTTCTTGCTTGGAGCTCTCTCTATTAACGCCCAAGACTGTCAAAGAAAAACAGGTTAACAATTATCGTCCAATTAAATGTTTATGCGTTTGCGTTATATTACCATCATAGCAATTATCTTCGCCACAGTATAAATCTTCAATAGATGCTAAAGCTTTTTGCGAAACTGCAAGAGCAGTAAAAAGTACCAGTAGAATTTGCCGAGCCATCACAGTTTTTTTTAAATTTATTTACGAGAACTTAAATACTAAACTACATAAAACTTGTTTTAGCTAACGTAACTTTGGGAATTTTGCCTAGAGTGCCAGCACATGTTTCAGCTCCCTCTCCCTCTGGAACGTGCTTCTGACTGGCCACGTTGGCATACACAAAATTCCTCTTATCCGGTTTTGGATTACGACGCTTGACCGTGAATTTTTCGTCCGAGGGTCAACGGCACGCCACGGCCATAGCTGGGAAACTGGGAGAGGTACATATAACGGTTGAAGGAATTCCAACCTGGTTCGTTATTCTGAAATACGTCATAACAGTTTGCTTTTCGCGTTGTGCTTTTTTCTAGCGTCCCAATTTTAATCAACAAGATAACGCGGTATCATGCAAAAGGACAAATCTGCAATAAATGATAACGACATTTGGAGCGCGAGTACAGTGTTTGTGCGAGAAAGAACCATCTTGCGCATAAAAAAGCTTTCCATGACGAATTCCGACCCGTTAGTAAATCAACTTTGTGTGTCAGTACCATTCCGCAATCGTCAGCTCGAAATTCTTCTTTCTTTACTGGCACAAGTAACACTAACCCTTTTCTTTGAGTATTGTTATTAACTTAGTATATTAATCTTAATGTTTCGTTATTCTTTAGGCAGATGACCCTTTGCCACATGCCTTGTTTTTATACGGAAGCACCGCCACAGGCAAATCTCTTGTAATTAGAGAAGTTTTACAGGCCATTGCAATTCCCAACGCGATAATTAATTGCCGAGAGTGCTATGATTCCCGGCTTTTATTCGAGTCGTCGTTGGCGCAGCTTACGCAGCAAGATGCGCAGTGCGAAAATTTAATGCAGTTTATACGAGCGCTTCAGTCCTGGACAGACCAGCAGGAGCCTGATGAGAAGCAAAACAAACCCTTTTGCCTAGTCCTGGATACAGCCGAAGTTCTCCGGGATTACAGTACTCATCTCCTACCAGGGCTTTTATCCTTACAGGGCCTAAGTCGACTTAACGTTTGCGTTATTTTAATATCCCAAGTTCCTTGGCATAAATTCAACAGCGGTACCAATGTAGTCGAACCGTTACCCATTCATTTCCCTCAGTATTCATTGGGTAAACCAAATTCTGTTATGAAAGGTAGGTAATTTCATTTGTATAGTTTCGTCTCATTTCAGAGGAAATACGGCAGTTATTGTTGAGAGAAGCCCCTGAAGAATCCAAAGATTTATTTGAACATTTTATCAAGCTTTTTTTAAGCGTATTTTGGTTAGCTTGCAGAGATTTCGCAGAATTGAAGCACATGGTACAAATTCCGTAGCTTCACTTCCTAACGCTAACGTTTCTTTTTTCCCCTTAGTGTCGATTACATTGGCCAGCCTTTAAAAAGCCAGTTGATTCTGGTGAATGTGATGCTAAAGACGTGATGCGCTTGTGGCGAAACATTGAGCCTTACTTGAAGCAGGTTTTGCCAACGATCTACCAACGAGGAACCATATCTCAGTATTATTGGATGCCTGACAAGTTTCATCTTAATTGCGTTTTATTTTTTCCTCCATGTTTAGAGAACATCTAATTTTGGAATTGCCATTCTTCTCAAAGTACCTCCTCATAGCCGCTTATCTTGCTTCATATAACCCGTCCAAGTACGATAGACGCTTGTTTTTGAAGAACAGTGGGAAACAGCGCAAACACCCTAAAACGCAAGCTGCTCGCGAGAAACACTTAACTGCCCTATTAGGTCCCAAACCCTTTCCTTTAAACCGTTGGCTAGCTATCTTTTTCGCTATCGTGGAAGAGAAAATTGCGCCTACGTCGCTTCTTTTAACCCAAATTGCAGCGTTACAAGGGTTACACCTAGTCACAACCCATGGACTAAGCGTTGGCTTGCAAACGAGCCAAAAGTACAAATGTGCTCTAGGCTCAGACATCGTACGTGCCTTATCTAAGTAAGATTATTAGGATTTTTTTCCCTTTAAATGTTAATAATTATGTTCTTTAGGTCTGTGCAGTTTGATATTGTGAGATATTTGTATAACGCTGGTACGGGCTGATATACTTTCTCTGAAATACACCGTTTGCCTTCCTTTTCCCTTAGAATATCTTTTTTATACTACGTAAACGCTTAATAGATATTTTCCTAACACTTTAATTGCTGTGACTCAATATACTAATGGCCGTTCATACGGATGCTGTGGGAAAGAAACCGTTAACCCAGAGCAAATGGATGATCTCGGATGGCCTTTTCAAGATAACCCCGCCCCACTTCCGCTTGATAAAACCACCTATCAAGGCCGTAAGCGCATCCGAAATGCTCTACGGTTCGTATTTTCGTTTCTACTCAGTCAAGTATCTGCTGGCCTTTGCAACTCTACGAAGACTAAGTGTGCCATTTCGAAATACACACATGGTTAATCAAAATAAGTGTTTAAAGACCTAATAAAGAGCGAGTCAAAGAGCATGGAGAGCCGCCGTGCGAAATGGAGAAGTTGTATTGGCTTTCTGTTTCTTTTGGTTATTAAATCTGGAGAAGGAGTGCTTTCACCTTTTTTCTTTTTCTGCGATTACCACGCCCCTGGTCAATCCATTTCAAGTGCGACGTCCTTTAAATTGAGTTTATCGGGAAATCCTACGTTTTACACTCCTGGGCAAATCTATGAAGGTGAACTTCCTAAATTGTTGCATAAAATGATTGAAACACTTAATTTCGCGTGAGAATGACGTCGTTTCGATTGATTACTTGCAGTCGATGCCTGGTTGAGTACACCTTTCGACGGATTTCTCATGACAGGGGTGTATTCCACGCCCCCTTCATTTACCGCGCCTTCATTTCTGCTATTTTCGTTTCCTGGAAAGCAATCCAGCGGGCAATTGTGTTCCGTAGTGCATTCGCATATTGGAAGAGAACCAAATTCCAATTTGACGTTTTTGTGGATGGCTCCGCCTGCAAACACGGGCTGTGTTCAGTTTATGTAAATTGCTGTGTAAATTTATAGGTTCATTTATATTTACTCCATGCGTTTTCGTAGTGCCACTGCGACGTTTCAGGGGCAGATTTTAATGAAAGACGTATCAGTCTACCAGATATGCGAGGAAGGATCTTTGAACGATGTAAACGTGGTCTTAGCTGGGATTCACGAAGAGGGAGTAATTTTTAGAGACGATTTTGCCATGCGAAAAGATTTGGATATAAGTCTATGGTAAATCCGCTAGCATTTCCTTGACAATTCTTGATGAGTTTCGGATTTAGGAGTGAATCGAATAACCTTAAAGTGGGAGATGAATGCGGTTCGGTTTTGTATAATTCTGGCGTGCAGTTATGTAACGGCAGTATTACTACAAATGTCTTAAATTGCACTACTGCCGGAGTATTACAGTTCGCCCTAGCTAAATCTCCCTGCGGTAATCATTCGAACTTGTTGCCCCTAGCGGAAACCGAAGCTAATTTGACGGTCTCGTATGGGTTCTGGAAAAACGGCAAGTGTGTAAACATTACCGAACTCCAAAAGTTCAGGTTCGTAAATTAGTTGAATTGAAGTGGACTGAACGTGAATGAGAAGTTTGTCATTTTAGTCCTAAGAGCAAAGATGTCGCGATACACATTCTTCCGTTGCCGATCCAAACTAGGAAGTTGGACGTTTGTTTCCAGTTACAAGCGTACGGAAATGAATGTGTGGGATTAGACGATGTGGCTATTAGCAATGCCGATCGCCGCCCAACTTTTCTTCAAGCTAATTTCGACCCTTTTGATCCCTCGAAATGGATCTTTTTCCCTGGAGGGACAATTGATGTATTGCCTTGCAAGATGGCGTTCATAGTCTAAATATTTCGATTCTTCCAAAATTTTAGAGAACTTGCGGCGGGTCGGGATTTTCGTTACGATTTGATAGCAATAACAAGAAACCCAATTGGGCCACAACGAGGGATCTGCAGCTATCGTCAATACCATTGGCGGATGACATTTTATGGAAGGCGGATTTGAAAACCCCTGCTAATCAAGGGTAAAAATGAATTACATGTAAGACAAGTTAGTCATGAGTTTTATTCAGATGGTTGTTGCAAGGAGTAGCGCCAGTTTTTTGTCAAGAAGACAAGCTTCTGTTTAATATTGAAAAAAATAACAGCGCTGCTTTTGCGTGTACGGGATTTTTGAACGCGAGTTTGGCGGGAAACCTACGATATCGGTTGGCGCCGTATTTTGAAGACTGCTTTGGCAACCAAAGTGCTTCCGTCATGTCCCAAGCTGCCCGGATATACGTGTGGCTTGAAAGTCAAGGCGAGAAGCATTATTTGCAGCAAAACGTTCTCCTCGTCCGAAAAGTGGGTTAACATTTCTACTCGTATGTTTAATTTTTAATTTTATGCCGTAGGAAGCACGATCGATTTCGTTAGTCATTCCATCAAGTGCTCAGAAATCGCAATCGAGAATTTGCTGGCAATTGGGACGAGAGAATCCGCTTTTCAACCCAGCATGGACTATCGGCCAGATCATACTTTTACCCACATTACCCAGTCGTCCTCAACACGCTTTGCAGTTTAGTACCCAGTTAGACTGTCAGGGCAACGGGTCTACCAATTTGCAAGTTTCGCTGCAATTCTCTAATGATCAAGGTGGTGTTTGGAGTAACCTGCAAACTTCATGTCTTCCTCCTGTTTGCCTTGGGGCACATATGGGACAGCAAACGTCTTATTCTAGCTTAGAAATTGATCCGTAAGTATTTCGGTCATTTCGTAGTTTCGTAATAATAACGTAATTTTGTGGCTTTATAGGTGGCAGAGAATTAGTGCAATTCTACCCTACGCGGCTTTGAGTGCGACCACTAGAATTCGGTTTACGCAAAAGGGGCGTTTAAAGCAAAAAGGACCTTCTTGGGCCATCGATAAGGTTTATGCTGGACAGTGCCCTAATTCTTGTCATGGTAAAGGGGATTGCCAGCCTGGGGGTATTTGCAGGTAAAACCGCAAAGGGTGGCGGAAAGTTAATTGCTTATTTAAAAGGCTTCATTAGGTGCGACTTGGGTTTCACTGGGGCATTTTGCGAAGTGGCTTTGGTTCGTACAGCGGTGAGTCTGAAAGAAAACTTCGACAGTCAATCGGATTTAAGCAAAACTTTCTCCAAGGTATAATTAAATAAATGTATCATGCCAGGTTGGATAATTAATCAGTTTCGTCTTAGATTGTGGGAGGTTTTTCCTCACTCCAGTGTGGAATAGTTTCTTTGGATCACGCCTTTGTGTTTGCGGGAGAACATAGCCGACTCTTGCTTACCCGAGCCGTCAATACTACACGAGCAACGCAATTGCAATTGACCGTCAAGGTAGGAGGACCGGCTAGTACCCGTAGTTTATGTCCTGGGCCTGATAGACCAGGCGAACGACTTTACTTGCATGGATCTTGTAATGGAGGACTAACCTGGGACCTAATTCAGCACTTTGGACCAACCAGTGGACAAGAAACGAGGTAAATTGTTATCTGTATGGGTTTTGGGTACTTGAATTATTACGTTGCATTCGCTGTCATTGTTTTCAAAACGGATAACATTTAAAAACTCATAAGAGGCTTAATTTAAGTTTAATCGTTTGCTAGCATTCTCAATCCTGTGAAGGTTCCCCTCCGTAAGTTAATCTACTTGCAGCGACTATCCCCCAACGCTTCGTATAAAGTCATATTTCCCGATATAATGCTTACGAGTTGACAGAGTTAGTATGTCAGGATGGCCGAGCGGTCTAAGGCGCCAGACTCAAGCGCAAGCTTGCCTGGCAACGGGCTACGGTGAATTCTGGTCCTCGTTAGAGGGCGTGGGTTCAAATCCCACTTCTGACAATTCCTTTTTTCTTTTTTTTTTCAGTTACTTCAAGCTTACTTTTGCTGAGTAGTTTGTACCTAACTAATATAATATTGAGTAATATATAAAAAAAGAAATAATATAAAATTAACTAATATAATTATTAAAATACTCAAAAGTTAACTAAATTTGTTTTCATGTTTTTTAAGACAATACCGAATTTCAATACCGGAGAAATTACGAGGCCCATCCTGTCAGTTACGTTTATGGCAGCCATTACACTCGGGCAAAAACCAAGACATTTTTGCCATTGATGATTTCTATCTAGCTGAGTCCTTACCAGGCCCTTTATATTGGAATTCAACTCAACCGACCACAAATTTGCACTTAATGCGCCCTGCGTCAGGCCAGTGGGGGCATTATTGCGAGAGAGATAATGTGTGGTTAGTATCTCATCAGTTGGAAGCCGGACCTATCCAAGTTGGTCCTGGTTGGGTTCTGCAAGCTGAATTGTCTACCTGTTCAGGCATTGACGATGGTGAGGTACGTTTTTCTGGACTTCATTACAAATTTCCCAATGATGACTCTTGTTTTGAATTTTGAATAGCTCGGCTTGGAATATTCCTTGGATGAAGGCGTAATCTGGCTGACTTTGCAAGAAAAATACGGGTTTCCATACCATGTAACCGCATTGAAAAATTGGACACGCCTTAGTGTTCCATTACCGAGGAATACTTGGGGAAATTCAGTCCGTTTAAAATTCACACAAACTTCGTTTACATCGAAAGAGCTTCCGTGGGGTTTAAGCCGCTTATACGTAGGACCATCTTGTACAAAGTATTGCTGGCATCGCGGGCAGTGTACTGAAGGGGGCTGCAGGTAAGAAATATTATTCAAGAATTAAGCACCTAGTCATTTCTTACTTTAAGCTGTGACGAAACTAACGTTGAAGGCGAATGTAAACCTTCGCAACGTACTCCCGAGTACAAAACCCTTGGAGGGAATTGGAATACGAGCGGTGGGGTACATTTCATTCACGCTGGTTTACGTAGTTTAGAAACCGACGACATGCCTTACTCCAGTCAAGGGCGATTGGTTTTTACACTTCAAACGTTATTCGCCAAGGAAGATTTCGAGCTTGAGTTGCAGTTTTCTGAAAATGGCGGGGCAGAATGGACTTTTTGGAAACTTTTCACTTCCCGGTACTTCAAAGAACCCAAGTAATTTCGCTATATAATTTAGTTAATTAGACGCTGAAATGTGTTGGTCGAGTCTAGTCTAGAAAGCTTGGAATTTCCTAAACATTCGAAAACGAGTTGGATTCGATTCCGATTTTGGCAAAAACCGCAATTAGCTGGTAACCATACGTGGACCTTAAGGATTCTTTCGCTAGAATCGCAAGATAATCCTGTCAATCTTACTACCACATCCGGAGTTGTAAGATTTTCTTTTTTAACTATCGATGGATTTTTATTTATTTATTTTTATTAGGAATTGCTGGGTTCAGAATCGCTATGGCTTTTGCCTCTCAAGTCGGATTTGCAGCTGTCGTCGTACTGCGGCGAAGAAGATGTACTTCTATGGGGGAGCTTGGGCGAACATATGCTTCTTACGAACCCAATACTATTCACTACGGATCTCGTGGTCCAATACCAAGTATTTTTCTCAAAACACACTATACGTAACACGATTCGTATCAACATTGCACTATGTAGGTACGTTCTGGTTGCAACGAAACTGTTTTGGGAAGCGTGACTTTGCAGTACAGTCTTGATGGAAATTCGTGGTTTAATCTCACGGATTCTCACCTTCAAAACTTAGGTAGATGGACAAACTTTGCTGTTCCAATACCGGAATCATTATTTAATAGGTAATTAAAAAATGTGATATGTGAATTAAAAAATGCGATACTATAACTGTGATATGTTTAATCTGTGTAGAACTGCTCGACTGCGTTGGATATCCTCAAATTCGTCACTGCCGTTAGCCATAGCAAAATTGAGCATCGGTTCCTGTCCGAATTTGTGCTCTGGCCATGGCTTTTGCAATCAAACTCACTGCAATTGCCATGATGGTTTTTACGGTAATATCTTAAACAAAATAGTTTCGAAGGTCTGTAAGGGCCTAAGAATGCGTTTGTAGGGGACGACTGCAGCGATGGTAGCGTCGTAAATGATCCTGGAATAGTGGACTACCTGCGGGCAGAAAATTTGCTCGACGTTTGGCAGTTTGTGGATGGAGGAACTGTGGGGTCTGATTGCGACTTGGAAACAGCGTTATTCATGGACCAGAAGCGGCCACGTGTAGCCCAAACTCGCGAGTTAGATTTGACACGTGTTATGTAAGCGTTGGCTTTATTTCCGAGTTTTAGCGATTCCAAATCGATGTATTATGTCCGTTATAGAACCCTATCGTTTCGGATGCAAATTGGTGGAAAATTGCCTGGCAGTTTACCTTGCTCCCAAGCTACAGATTCGGATTCTGTTCAGCTGTTTTACAGTGTTCATAACGGACTTGTTTGGACGTTATGGAAAAACCTTTCTGGTTCTGAATTCAGCAATCGACAACGCGTTTTATTGCCTCTTCCAGCGCAGATGAAGACACGAGCTACGTCCATCAAATGGCAGCAATACGCCGAATCAGAGAAAAATGGTACATTAGTTCTTGCAATTTAAATTTGTTTAAAAATTATATATATATTTTGTAGACCAAGTAGCCTGGTCTTTGTCTGACGTGGTTACCTTGAAGGACAACAATCCGGGATCTTTCGAAGACACAGGGAAATACCAAGCGGATTCAGTGATAGGAACTTTCCCTCATCCTTGGTTCGACGTTCAAAAACCTGCGTTGATATCTTGCCCTGACAATGGACTGTATTTAGAAGTTTTACCAAGTATACTCTACAAGCCTTACGACAATTCAGTGAACTGATTTGCTATTTTAGAAGGCGACACATTTGCAGAAACATGGGACTTCGAAGTAAGCTCGTCCAGTTTCTTACAATTCGAACTTCGATTCGGGTGTAATCTCGACACGGAGACTTTGCGCTGGACGCGCAGACTTCCAAAGTTACGTTTGCAGTATTCTACAGACTGGGGAGTTAGCTGGCAGTTACTGGAAGAAGGCTGCACACCCCCCAAACGCGGCTGCGCACATTACGATTTACCTACTGAGTACCACGCACAGCATTATACGGAGTGGATGCGTCTTACGGTCCCTTTACACAAACCCACATGGTAAATTTTTATTTTTTGGTGAGAAAATATATTTACAGTTTTGGTTTGTGCACCCAAGGTCAGGCCAGACTCGATTTCGGTGGATTTCCGAAGCTACAGCCACGAATTTAACAACAGGATGGGCTTTGAGGGGTGTGGCTTTAGGTGACCAGTGTCCTTGGTTGTGTTCAGGCCATGGAGCATGTGTACAAGGCGTTTGTAGGTAAAAAAATAAAAATAAAAAAAAATAGGTTTATTGAATTATGGAATGATTTTATAAACTTGATTCAAATTGGTGTTTTTTAGGTGCGATGACGGGTTTTCTGGATTACACTGTGTTCCGCAGTTCGCCTTACCTTGCGAATTAAAAGAAACTTTTGATCAACAAACGTATTGGCCTAAAATTCGTGGTGCACGGAGCACTCAAGAATGTGTTCCTGTGAATGGAAAAGCGCTTATCTTTAATCAAGTAATATACATTAACTTATTACTTGATAGAATTCACCTTCTGTAATTTATTACGAGCATTCATTTTTTTAAAGGAAAATTCTCGGTTGACTGAAACTCCAGATATGGATATTGCTAGTGCGAATTACGTTCAGTGGACATGGCAGGCATGTACGGAACAGAACGTCACCGTCTTGTTCCAATACTCGACGAATGGAGGCATAACATGGGAGTTAGTTAAGGTACTTTATCCCTTAACAAAACTGATGCTGTTTTACAGTAGTGACGTATTAACTATTGTATTATAACTATTTTTCATTTATTAACTATTTTACGCAATTGACATTATTAACACTATTGCACTTCTAACAGAGTTTGGTGGCCTCGCTTCAACCCGAAACGCACGTTATTGCATTGAAATGGCATCCCCAAATACGAACTAACGCCACACGTTTCCGATTGTGGCAACCGCAGCTTTCAAGTAATCCGTCTGAAAATATTGAATCTGTTTAAATAAGAACCATAATTTCCTTCGGTATTTTTAGAAGAGAAAGAGTATTCTTGGGCTTTGGACGAATTTTTGGTAGTCGGAGGGGTTGTGGGCTTATTCTCGAGCACTTTGCAATCGGACGAGCCGGGAGATGAAGGCTGGTTAACGTACCCGGGTGGACGCGTAGAAGCATTTTGTACCACGTGAATTTTTTACATTTTTTAAAATTAATGTGCGCCGCTATAATTCACGTTCTGAATAATTTCTGCAGACCCGAAGATCAAATGGCGCTAGTTTATTCGACAAGCTCCGGTCAGAATTACGCCGTCACTCGAGATATACTTGTTACTGAAAACTCCGTTCTCCAATTCCAAGTTAATAATCATAACGGGAGGAAAAGTAACTTTTTCAAATTGCATTTCTAGATCAAAGTTGGTTGTGGTGGTCAATTTTACAGCCACGGTTACGTGGTCTTGGAGTATTCCATCGATGGAGGAGCGCATTGGGCCCTTCTGCGAGAGAAAAATAGCCAAGATTCCACCGTTCAAGATTTGCCATCGATATACTATGCAAATGCGGAGAGTACATGGCAGCGCTCGACTTATTCGCTGCAGTCCTTGCAGATTACTGGGTATGTAATCTGTTTTGCTGAAGGCCACGGTGTGTTCAAGTAGTTGATCCTTTTCGTCAAACGATGGCACTGATGCCATATCCCTCTATCATGAGAATGATGCAACTTGAAACAGAAATGTCAAAGAAAATTAACAATATTATTGAATTTTGTTTAAAAAAGTATCTTAAAACGCTGCGTCAAAAATTTAGATGCATGATTTATTTAAACTTGTTAAAGTTATGAAAATTTTTCTGGCAAAAAGATTTATATACTTTTTTTTTTTAAACAGGCCGGCGAGATTCCGGTGGAGACAAGAAAGGTCACCTTGGCCTCTTTTAGACCCTCATTGGGCCCTCGACGCAGTTTATATTGGCCCTCCTTGTCCGGATAGATGTAACGGACACGGTTTCTGTACCGAGAACCAAACCTGCGTTTGCGATACGAACTACGAGGGGGATACTTGCGAAAAAGAGATTAGTCATTCCGAGATTCCAATGGGATTAAGAGAAAACTTTGACAGCGAAGACCTGGACGGTCTCAAATGGAAAAGGGCGCTTGGAGGTCAAATTAGCGGTGGGTGTGGCCAACTGGCGGCTGGAACAGCCTTCGTTTTTCACAATCCTGCTATGAGATTACTAGAAACACACGACTTAAACCTTACCCAGCCCAGGTGAAATAATTTTTTAAAATTCTTCGATGAAATTCTTGATGTTTCGATTTTCTCTTGCAGTGTTTTGCAGATCTACATAAAGTCTTGCGTCTTAAGCAATACTTCTTCAGCCACGATACTAATTCAGTACTCTTCCAACGGTGGAATAGATTGGCAAAACTTGGAGAGTTTGCTGGTGGAGTACGACAAGCCCCCGCAGTTCATTTCAATAGTTTTACCAACAGAAATACAGGCTCTAGGCGGCTTGACACGACTAAGGTTTTGGGAACCGGAACCTAAGCCCGATTCCGCTTGGGCTATAGATGAAATCTTCGTAGGCGGAGAATATAGTGCAGTACTAGCCTTGTCGGATGATTTCCGGACGCTTCAAGATAATCAGTGGCTTTTGCGCGTAGGAGGTACCCCTGGACCTATTTGTCAGAGCAATGTAACCGCTCTACATTTCAATGGTAGGCTAAGTTCAAGATTCTCGAATATGCTCTCTTTTATATCTACCATTATGTAATTATGTTTATGTGTAATTATGTTTATATGTAATTATGTTTTGTTTATGTTTTTTGTTTATATTTATGTTTATTGTTTACATTTATTTTGCAGGAGAAAATCGTGTGGCTATTACCACGGATATTGTATTAGGAGAACAGAGTTACGTGCAATTCCAACTTATTACGGGATGCCAACGTCATTCTCAATGCTACAGTAAAAAAAAAAAAAATCCAATGATTCCGAAATCTTACGATTTCATTATTTCCTTTCACTGTTTAGCGGTGATTGTCGAATACTCGGTAGACATGGGTGAAACTTGGAAAGTATTACAGCAACCTTGTCTGTATGGTTATGGAACTAACAGTGGCAAAAGCTCCTGGCAGTGCACAGATTATGAACTGGGATCGGTTTTACCTGCGGATCTGTCAATGACGTTGCCTGGTAGACGTTATACTTTCGATTTGCCTGAAGTGACATTGTACGTTTCAACGATGAAAACGAAGTCATTCAGATTGGATGTTATATTTTTTTTAGGACCAATACCGTGCGCTTAAGATGGAGAGATACGGGAGGCGTGGCTGGCGCAAGTTGGGCACTCAGTTCGGTTTATGTAGGTGACGAATGTCCCGGAGCTTGCTCTGGCCATGGTCGTTGTGATTTTGGTCAGTGTCTTTGCGATTTCCCTTGGGAAGGTGCGTAATTTGTGTTGGGAACGAAATTTTTCTAAATTAAGAAAGTTTGATAATAGGCGATGCTTGTGACTTGACGGAAACTTCGTTGCCGCAATCCATCAAAGAAACGTTCGACAGAACTTTTAATTCAGAATATTGGCAAGTCGTAGCCGGAGGACAAGTATCGGATTTGTGTCCTCGAGTAGGACCCGGCACTGCTTTACATTTTTATGGGGTACAATGCATGTTTTCTATAATTTTTATTTATATTCGGAATTGAGTTCTGTGCATATTGTCTCTTTCTAATACCCATTTGTGTCCTCTAGGCTTGTAGTCGTTACGTTGAAACTCGACCGCTAAATTTAACGACTGTTGGAGCTTTGCAGTTTCATTTCCAAGCTGGTTGTCTAGGAAATCTGACCAGAAATGGAAATACCAATGTTGTACTGCAATTCAGTTTGCATAACGAATGGAAAACCTTGCTAGAATTACGTATTTGGGACTACAATCAACCCGAGTAGGATAATTCACGACTTTTTTTTATTCTTAATTGCGTAAATTTGTGATAGATTGGTAACTGTACGACTCCCGAACGAAGCGCGGAAAGTAGGAACACGTTTAAGGCTCTGGCAGCCTATACGCACTGGCCATGCGGATGCTGACTGGGCGATAGACAACTTTTTAGCAGTACCGGCACTACAGCAAAGTTTGGGAACCTTCCAAGACTTGCAGCACTGGCTTCGGCAAGACGAAATGACATCAGCCTCTTCTTATTGTCAGTATAACGGCAGTTTATGGTTGGGAAAAGCCAGTGCCCATCATGGAGCCATCATGGAGACTGCAGACATTCCCATGTCTTCCAAGACAGAAACTCTTGTCCTTAACTTTGCCTTAGCTTTGGGCTGCGGAGAGACATCACTCGCTGAAGGAGCTGTAAACGCGCCAGTCTGGCTGCAAGGATCAACCGATGGTGGAGTAACATGGTCTTTACTCCGAGAGCAAAAACTACGCGGAGCAGCAGGAGGAATTATGTCTGCTCCCAGCGTTTATAACGCGCCTCTCAATTGGACTAGTTTTGTATACGTCATCGGTAGCCCATTGACGTCTTTCAAGTAAGTAATTTTTTAAGTTTTAATCGTTATTGATTGATTTTTTACGTGATTTTTAACAATAAATTGTTCAACCTTTCCGGAATTGTGACCACTTACTGTACTAATGTTTCTTATATTTGCAGAACGTTGAGACTTCGCTGGATCCAGTTTCCTTACGCTGATTGGGCGGTACCAATGACGTCACCAGGCTTACCACGTTTCGCATTAGCTAATGTGCATTTAAGCTCCGCCTCCTGCCGGGGGCTCTGTTTCGGTCGTGGGATTTGCACCCAAGGAACTTGTCAATGCCGAAACGGATATTCCGGATCGGATTGTAGCATTGTCAACGAAGAATCACCCGTAAATACTTATTTATATTCTAGTTTAGCACTACAGGTTTATTTTCGCTTGAATTTAGATGTGGATCAAAGACGACTTTAACCTAAGATATGTGGACCCACTTCACTGGTCCTTAATCATGGGCGGAGAGGTGACTTTACCTTGTCAGAAACTGATGGACGGTCTAGCCCTAGTTTTCTCTGGACCGGGCTTACGAATGGCCGTGAGCAAGCCTGTCGACTTACGGATTTCGCCTACTTTGCAATTTGTACTGCTTATTGGATCCGAGAACAATCGAAGCAGTTGCCGTAATCCGAATAGTACTTCTACCAGTGTTTACGTCGAGTTTTCAGCCAATAACGGTAGATATTTTGCATAAATTACCCTTTTTTTTTTTTTACTTAACCGGCGTTGGCTCATTCCTATTGCCTCGGGCATAAATTACTCTTTCATGAATAATTTGCATTAAAATAATGTTCTTATAATTAATAATAAATAAAAGATAATAAATAAAATAATAGTAATAAATATACAAAAACAATAAATTCTTTAAATAAATAGATAATACTAATAAATAATATTTAAAAGAAAATAATAAACAGTCTAAATAAATAACAATAAATTCTCGAAAAGTTTACAACAAAAATTTGGAAGACAAACAAAAATGGCAATGAAGACAGGCTCCTTAAAACGGCAGATGGCTTTTTTAATTTTTTAGGGTTAGAATGGTACTTGCTGTCGGAATATGGATCGGAATCGTATGGGAAAGTTATTCATGCAGTATTGAACATACCCGAACAGGGTCAAACAGCTGCGACCCTCATTCGGTGGTGGCAGCCTATTGACCAAATTACACAAAACGCTACCGTACCTTGGGCCTTGGATAACGTGTATATGGGTGGATCGGATGTACGTGCTGCGGATATCTACGACAATTTTGCGGATAGCAAGTCTGCGAGTCATGATTGGTGGCTGTTTCACCCACAAGGTGATATGGCAGTAGAGCAGTGCAATGCATTAGAGGATTCTGGACCAACTATGCAATGGCCCGAGGCTAATGAAGAAGGAGAACGATCGTTGACATCCAAACCAGCTATTGTCGTAGCTGGAACTATGATCCAATTCAAAGTAACGATACCTTCTGTGTTCAGTTCTGACTATCTGTAATCATATTAAATTAACTTCGGTAGATTCGAGTAGGCTGCGGAAGAATACCGAGCAATTGTGTACTAACGGAGCCTGTAAGACTGCAATTTCGCACTCCCAACGTAAACTGGACTGAAGTGATTCCCGCTTGTTTGCCCAGCCATAATTCCCCGCAGTGCTATAACACCGATCCCCAGTATCCTTCCAAGTTTACAGTGAACTTGTATTCTTCATGGACGAGGGTGACCTACGCTTTGCCGGATATGACCCATTCGGCGTAATTATCTTTTATTTCTTATTTTTTCTGGGGAGGAACGAAACAATTTTGGTGTTTTTTACGGCAAAAAATGTTTTTAGGCAAACGCAGTTTCGTTGGATTCAGGAATCGAGAGTGAATGCCAGCTCGGATTTGTGGGCTTTGGATGACATTTATATAGGAAATGCGTGTCCACAATTATGCCACGGACATGGCGATTGTATCCACGGGAAATGTGTGTGCGATCCGGGATTCGAAAGTAAAGATATTTTGGTTAGTAGTGGGACAGGTTCTTTGGCTAATAAGATACATTGATAGAGCTCGATTGCTCTCCTGGCAGAGAATGGGTTGACGCTTTGCCAAGTCCTTGGCTTGATCCATTTGAATCCGAGATCGAAGGGAATAAATGGGCTCTGGTGTACGGCGGGGAAGTTAATCACGAGTGTGGAAATGTAGCGCAAGGAAAGCACTTGTATTTTGGAGGATGTCAAGAAAGATTGGCTATCACTCAGCCTTTCAGTGCCCAGGAAGTTAGGTTCGGAAATTAGATGCTTAAGTGCTTGATTTGTGTTTAGTTTATCTCTTTTTTTTTGCGTTTCTAGCAAGATGCTTTTTGCGTTACGAACTGGCGCTATGAACGGGAGGAAAAGCTGCCGGGCTAAAAATGAGTCCACGCTGGCTTTAGAAAAGTCGATTTATTTGCATTTCACCACCAATCATGGGGTAGATTGGTACTTACTGGGGATTTATGGCCAAGCAGACTATTCTCAAGTAAGAAAAATAGGCGTACTAAAAATTTCTTATCAAGTTTTCCTGATAGGGAAGAGTCGTTTCGCTACATTTGCCTGTCAAGGCTCGTCAAGCAGGTTTGCAGTTGAGGTGGTGGCAACCCGAACACGGAGGAGACGGTTGGGATCAATGGGCCCTGGACAACGTGGAATTTGTAAAGGAATCGTTGTTAACTGAACGCAGTTCAGTGCAATCCAAATCCTGGTTCAACAATTTTCAATGGAAAGTGCCGAAACTTTAAAATTATTCTGAATGTTTTGCGTATCGAGTAAAAACTACTATGTCAACGATATAGAGAGTAAATGTTTTTGAGATTCTGGAAGTTGCCTTTTCATACTTGGCGCCTTCGATTTTGTCGATTAGTTTGATCGCTCAGGAGACGATACAAACACTCGAATTAAACAGTGGCTGTTGACTTGGCCTTGGGTTGGCATACGACGCAATATACTGCGTTTATAACTACTTAAAAATGAGGTGGTGTTTCCTGTTTTGTGCTGTGATCATAGTGCTTAATTGTTGTTCCTCACAAGCTTTACATACCACAAAGCATGGAAAAGTTCAAGCCGCATACCAAAGACTTTTAAATAATAGAAACCGTGCCAAACTTAACTTTAACCACCACCAAGAAGAAACCAATGTTACAACAGCCACCCCAGCATTGGCCACCAAAGCCGTTGTAACTGCCAAACCTGATGGAAATATTAAACTATGGGCTGTTCTTGTAGCAGGATCACAGGGCTATTACAACTATAGACACCAGGTACGAGATTCAAGACATTTTTTTACGTTGCATTTTGGTCTTTTTAACATTGAAAAAGCTTGTTTAATGCTAATTTGGGTAATGTATAGGCCGACCTTTGTCATGCATATCAAATCTTGCGCCGAAATGGCATCCCTGAAGAGAATATCATTGTTATGATGTACGATGATATTGCAAATGCAACCGAGTAAGAACTCTTAGAGAATTTTAGTTAATTAATTATAAGGGTATCAATGCAGTAACCCTACCAGAGGCATCATAATTAATGAACCAGGCGGTCAGGACGTCTACGCAGGAGTTAAGAAAGACTACACTGGCAAAGTACGTCTTAAAGCACTAAATGTAGATAAGCATCTATTGGTATTGATCCATTTTTGCATGTTCTACCTGAGAATAGGATGTGACCCCGGCAAACTTTCTCAAAGTACTACTGGGAGACGCTAAAGGTCTAAAAGGAATTGGAACAGGCAAAGTTTTGCTAAGGTATATAGCTTTTTAACTCATTCCAAGCTGAAATTGCTTCATAATTGCCCCTTATAGTGATGCGGATGATCACGTTTTCGTAAATTTCGTGGATCATGGTGCCCCTGGGCTTCTAGCCTTTCCGGACGATGAGTTGCACGCCCGAGACTTTCAGGATACTTTGCTCGATATGTACCAGCAAAAAAAATACGGCAAGGTGCCTATCATCTTTCTCTGCGGTTTTTCACTCAAATCTCTCTGTCGTAGATGGTCTTGTATATCGAAGCTTGCGAGTCGGGATCCATGTTTGAGAATTTGTTGCCTCCCAACATGAACAGTACCTTAATATGCTTGTTTATCCAAGGAAAAAGAGACAAATATTCAATTACGTTTTGCAACAGTCTATGTTACCACTGCCGCTAATCCGAATGAACATTCGTATGCCTGTTACTTTGATGCGCAACGTCAAACATACTTGGGAGATGTCTACAGCGTATTTTGGATGGAAGATTCCGACCGAGTAAACTAAAAAAAATAATTTAAAAAAAAGTAAAAATAAAACCCCTTTGTTTCGGAAGGAAAATCTTGAGAAGGAAAGCTTGTGGCGCCAATTCGTGATAGTTCGCACTGAAACGAATACCTCCCATGTTCAAGAATACGGACAATTAAGTATGGGCAAGTCGAAAGTTTCGGAATTCCAGGGCAAGTCTACTGGCCGTAAAAATGGTACAAACGGCGTCTCTGCGCTCCCCTCCAGTCCACTGGTACGTATACACACTGGCATTTGCAATTGCGAAGCTGGTCTTCCTGACTTGCTAACACTTGCACATGAAGGTGTAACCTCATTAGCAAGTGTAGATGTAAGCTTCTAGCTCCTGTAAAATTAATGAGACTTGGTTGCGTTAGCTTGATGCAGTTCCAAGTGGAGACGTGCCTCTACACATTATGCAAAAGAAAATGCAATTGGCGCCTAATGAACAGCAAGATCAGTTACAAGAGAAATTTAAATCCCTGAAAAAAGTAAGATTCTTTTTTTTTTTAGGGGGAGGGTGGAGGAACTGAAAGAGTGATAAGATTAAGCAAGACTCCCCTCTTCTTTGTAGAAACGCAAGTTTGTTATGGATATTATGAAAGATCTGGTTCATACCTTTACTACCGAGAAACCCCAAGTGCATGCTATACTTCATAAACGGCAGCGCCTGGTCAATTTTCCGTGCTATGAACAAGCAGTCAAGAATTTCTCTCGCTTGTGCTTCAAACTTTCTGAAGTAAGTCCATTGAGACCTCTCCAGCTTCCGTTTTCCATCTTTTTAATCCTTTTTCTTTTGTAGAACGAGTTTGTTTTGCGACAGTTGTACGTTTTGGTTAACTTGTGCGAAGCTGGTTTCTCTGCACAACCAATGGAACAGGCGATGAAGCAGGTTTGCACTCATCCTACCTTGAAAGGAATCTTCTAAACCGTTGGACGTAAAAACTCAAGTAAATTTTATGTTTGTACGACAAAGTGTATTGCATCTGGTTTCCTTATCTCACTTTATATGCTAAACTGTTAACATGGGTGGAGCTTGTAACAATTATTCTGAAATATTTTATACAGCTTTCGGAAATCTAGCTAGGGATAAGTATAAGATTTACTGATGAGGCATTATACGTTGACTAGAATTAGATTTTGGAGGGATTGCAATGGCTAAGAACGCCGCTTTACCTTTCCTTGGGTTCAACGGAGAGTGTTGGTTATTAGCGTTGGCTATAACTCGATGGTAAACAAATCGGGGGTGGGTGGTGGTTATTGTTAGGGCGTTACGGGACCAAGTTGGGTGACTTGACGACTTTTCGAACGTTTTAAGAGCAGCGGTTTTGTTCTTTTTCCAGTTAAGCCACGCCTTCTCCATGAGTTTGTGTTTCATTTTAATTTTGGCACGTGTTTTGTTGTGTGCATGAGTAGTTGGAAGTTTGGGTTTGGGTTTAGTGGCCGTTGCCCAGGCATGCAATTCGTCTTCGATTTCTTGCAAACTTTGTTCGAATGTTTTCTTCTTGTGAGACGTGACAAAAGCCTCGTCGCCCAACGGTTTTTCAATGTTGAAGCGATGAGGACGATTGAGTGTCTCTAGAGCTGACAAATGATCCAAACTTGCCAAGAATTGCCATTGTGGGTGCATCAGAACTGAGGTAGGATCCGAAGATTCACTGGGACCCAATCCGGCCGTGGTGCTATTTACAAGGCTTGTGCTGACAGCGTGGGAACTCTTTTTCATGCCATACGCCAGCTTATTGGCTTCCAAGGTTTCTACATCATTAGGTTTATAAAACTTTGATTGCCACCGTCCTCGTTCTCAAGATTGGGGTCCTTACCTAAAACATGATGGATTTTGTGCCAGGCACTTGGACGTTCCGCGATTTTCATGATTAGATCCAAGATTTCTGCGCTGCCTGGCGCACGGGGATTTGCTGTTGTATTTTGCAGTGGTAGAGGAAATGAAGCTGAAAGCCAATATGGACCTTTTAGTCATCGAATTATTTTGTTTGTGTAAGGAAGCATTCAATGTAACTGAATTAACCCTGTCGTTTTTTGCCGTATTCGCCTTAATCGGATTATGGGCTAATTAGAGAGTCTTTGTTCCAATCAATAGACGAAAGTAGAACAGGTAGAGACAAATTGGCTTCCTTTTCTCCGATATTTGTTTCTTTTTGTTCTTACCTGCAAATTGGACAACGGCAGCAACACCGTAAAGCCAAATCCACATGGCTGTGAGGTGGTTCGGATTTTCTTTCTTGTATAACACGAGCTTTCCAAACGAGTGTAATAAAGGGAAACTACGAGAGCATGCTTGAAAGCCAAAAACGTGTCCTTCTAGGTGAAGGAGATGCCGTTAACTAAGGTCTCTTCATCTAGAACTCGTGCCAAATTTAATCATGGCAAGGTGGGAACGCATGCGTGGGAAATTGATTGCATCCTGAAAGAAACGCCAGTATTTCGAAGACTTTACGTGTTGTATGGGCAAGAAAATGAGTCGATGAGTAAAAAGTTTTCCGGATGAAAGGAGTTAGAAGTCAAGCTGGGAAGCTGGGAACAAGTTTTTGTCCACAAAACGACACAATCTGACAATCTGTCAATGAAGCAGGTGCCTTGAAAGATAAACGTCTTAGCGGGTTCCCCTACGGGCTTGCATTTCCTGCAAGATTGCCACACATGACGTATCACGGGGAGCGTGTAATCATCGAATGAACAAGTCCGAAAAGAATGATGGAGCAAAAACTGCTGCTATGAATCGTTTCTAATGCTGCGAGGCCGGGAAGCAGGTCACAGTTATTTTCTGAACTTCTGCTGGAGACATTAAGGTTTTGCGACACAAATGGCAGCAGGGGGGGGGGGGAGAGATGGTATTATTCGATTGACTGTACCAAGGGCAATTGATTGGGCAACATGCCCAATGTGGTTAATGAAGTCTTGTCATGGAACACACTAAACTGCAGCCCGGCGACGACCCGTTGTCAGTTTCCTTTGTTGAGCATGAGGGAAGAGGTCGAGAGTACACAAGATTGAATGGAAAATTTTAATTAAGAATTCCCTTTTGCTTTACTGATGGGGCTGAATCGGATTATAGAAGAATGAATAGCACTTATAGTTGTTCGGTCGATATTGTCCTCTTAAAAACGAAGTCAGTACGCTAAAAATAGTGAATTGAAAATTTATCAAAGGCAAAATGTTAATGTTATCGTACCATTTACTTAGTTGCTTTCATTCCAAATTCGTTTGCAGTTTTCTTCTTCCAATCGAATAAAAAAGAACAGGACTGGAATCGATTTTTTAAGGAAAGGTTTTAGTTTCTTGTAAAACCCAATTTCGTCAATATAGTTTTCTAAAAACGAAGACCAATGTGATGTGTTAGCTTTTGCGTTTTAGAGATGTGAGAGATGTCTCTTGTGTTGAGTTTGTTCGTTCTTGGGTTCTGTTATGGTCTGTGCTGTTTTCGAATGGATTCTGATGGAAATTGGAGTCGGTTGAGATTGGAAACGAAAATGGTGTGCTAGAAAAACAGAAATGGATTCCGCCTTTTGTTTGAGAGGGAGAAAGAGCTTAATAAAATATTGCTTTAGTATAGGATTCTATGTGAAGGACTTGTATAGGTCGTTTTTCGATTGTTGACATGCATTCCACGTTTTACGGCAAATGCACATCCTTTCATAGCTCTGTTCTTGACGTTTGTCGTGGCTACACCAGAGGAATCAAATGCATGTTTTTGTCTTTTCTGGTTGGCCAAAATCTGTTCGCCGCAGAACGGGGATAAACTACTTTTCTAACTAGCGTAACTACATGACGAATATAACTACTTTTGGTACTCGTTGACAGTGCGTAGTTAGACAAAAGTATTTAGTAATTTCTAGTTAATTACACTTGAACTAAAAGTTGTTTGTCGTCTTTTTGTATTCAAACGCTAAATCATAGCTATTGTGAAGTGATATTTACGAGGGACTGATTTGAAATTATACGAAAAAGTTATCTAAGTGATTTATGAAATTGGAAGAACTAGACTGTTTCCCTGTAAAGATTTACGAATTACTACATTTGGCAGAAAAATTATTTGGATTTGCAGAATTACTGATTTTGGCTTCCAGGAAATTTAAAGCCAAATAGCTTAATAATCAGGGAATCTATTGCACATACCACACCTTTGGGTTAAATGGGATAAAACAAAGTTAACGGTTTCGCTACATACTCGCTCATCGAACAAATTTGATACTAAAGGGGGAGTAAGGTCTGAAAAAAACCCGTTAAAGACGAGATCAAATGAAGTGTTCTGGATGAAGAACCCCTATGTCAATTATACATATTAACCGAGTAATTAATTATTTAGCGATTTTAGCTCCGCCCCTTTCCGCTAAATTTCACAATTTCCTATCCTTATAACATGGCGGACCGTTGGTCTGCCTTCACCTATTAGCGCATTAAAAATCGGACATTCGATTCATAGGGGCGACACCGTCGCCTTTCTTTTGAATCCAACAATCAAGTCTGTAGGTACTTTGGTTAATTTACAAGCTCGATCCCAAAAACTGACTTTTCCCCTAAATTATAACGTAGCTGACAGCATATGGCCAGGGAGACAGCCAGTAACGGAGAATTCGTCTATTCAGAAAACAGCACTCTGTCGAGGCTTACTGCCATCCAGCAGGCCTATAAGCAATTGTTTCAAAGCCAACTTTATTCGCAATAACGGGGGTTTTACATTACACTTGTGCAATTGCCAGTATTGGTGTCAGCAGCATAACTGTTTGCAGTACTGGCCTAGCAATTGGTCATGCGATAATACTATTACAACACGCCAGCTTATGAACGTGCTTGTCGATAACAATAATGACGAGCGAATTTAACTTCCCAGTTACATAGGATTATACTACCGGCAAGTACATGACAAGCGATCTAATATTTCCGCGGTGGGACATGTTAGAACTTACACACGTGCAAGTTCACTCTTCCCAATGGCTCCCATGATGGCGTGCTTTGGGTTTTATTTCTTCCTTACATTTGCAACGACAGCCTTTAGTAATAAAGTACTGTATATGCGGACAAATAAATTACGAAATAATTCAAATCCGCTTATTACTAATTACTCTATACCTGATTGTCTTGGCAATCCAAAGCATTCATAGCGTAAAGGCAGTCACAAGAATCGTGTTGAATTACTTTAACTTCACCACACATTCTAGCGTTATTGTGGGTTACCTTCTTTACAGGTATATCTTAGTGGATATCTTAGTGGATATCGCCTTGGATATCTTAGTGGGCATGCAGGACAGGCCTGGGCTGTTACACGAACCATCGCAGCGGAGCACTTCAACCATGTTTGGTACGATCTATTGCCATTGGAATTAAAGGTAAATTTAATGAGGGGAATAAGGATGGGCCGGAAAGCATGAAAATGAGCTTACATTGAAATGTGTGGGTTGGACCTCTAAGGAAATTATACGAAGCCGAGGCTTACAGCCTCCTATGAACCCACTCCCTCTAACAGGTTTACGGCATTCTGGAATTTCAACGTTACAGATGTACACTAATTATTTGAAAAGAAAATCAAGAATCTTACTTCCTGGTTCAACTTCAAACACCTTAAAGATTTCAGGTCAGTATGAAGTCTACCTCAGAATTCTAATTAGTTTACAAATGAAATTTTTGGAAAATGCTTACTTTCTTCCAATGCTGTATAGCGTTCAACATATCGTTATCACTGCGTTGTTTCAGAGCCGATATTTCTTCGTCAACGATAGTATGTAGTGATTCTGATTCGTCTTCAGCGAAAGTTTCTAGTAATTCGTCTGGAGCCAAGGTATCCGAAGTTTCTTCGTCTACTTCAGCGAAAGTGTCCGATACTTTCACGTACGCAGCACCAGCTGAAGTTACGCTGAACAGTAATAGTGCATCAAGTTCTTCATGCAGTAAGGCAGTTCAACGACTGAAGGTTAACCTTCCACAAATCACCCTATTTAACTTAAAATTGCTGTCGTATTGTTTAGCTAAGTACACATTGTGGTTTCTTAACATTCCAGGCAAAATTAATAGAAATAAGTTCGTGGTTTTTCTTTAGATAGGTCCCCGTCCTTTCATGGTTAAGTTTTCCTTAAGCTTCACCGCGAGGAGGAAGCAAAATCGGGCTCAAAAACAGGTCGCTGTGTCACAGCGAATAGAGTTTTTCATGTGGTTAAATTTTGAAAGACGTCAAAGATATCCTTACAATCGATGTTTAAAAAGAAATCCCCTTTGCTGTTAGTCACTGTGGCTTTCCGGACTTAGATAAGTGGCGGTTCTGTTGTCATGGTTCAGAAGTGTTACTCAATTTTTCCTTGTTGTTTCAACCGACGACTCCAACTGTACTCTATATAAAGTGACCAAAGGTGGCGTTAAACCAGACAGCTTTACATTTTTTAAAGCTGGAACAAACCTATAAACGGGACAAGACAAGAATACTCTCATGCCGAGATATAGCTAGAAATTATTGTCTTCCTAGTGTCGGGACCCGTCGTCCTTCTGTCGGGACCCGGCGTTCTTGTGTCGGGGACCCGGCGTCCTTGCGTCGGAGCCTGGCATCCTTATGTCGGGGTTTATTGGCATCTCTGTGCGTATTTTTTTAATACGGCGTAAGTGCTTTCTAATCTCGCTGGCGCTTAACCAATGAGCAGACTTTTTGAACTCGAAATTATATTGATCCCTTAAGGCCACGGTATACTTCAAGTAGTTGACTATTTTCCGTCAAAAGATGGCATTGGCGACAGACCCATATATCCTGAGAACGCAGCAACCAA
>JAGJRO010000881.1:0-11605 GCA_022832285.1 Lepidurus apus apus | reverse complement strand
AAATAAGATTGAATTTGGGTCCTTTGATTGTTGTGATTTGTGTGACTTACCACATTGCCAAGCAAAGTTGTATGAAAAACATGCAGGAAACTTTGTTTTTTTAAGAAGAAATATAATAAATAAAACTGTAAAAAGCCATCCGGATTTGCTGAATTAGTATTATAAAGTTTTATGTTGCAGCCAAAACAACTTGCGCTCAGCAAAACTTTATAATACTAATTCAGTAAATCCGGATGGCTTTTTACAGTTTTATTTATTATATTTCTTCTTAAAAAAACAAAGTTTCCTGCATGTTTTTCATACAACCTTTCTTGGCAATGTGGTAAGTCACACACATCACAACAATCAAAGGACCCAAATTCAATCTTATTTGAATGGTACAAGTCAGACCAAATCAGACCAAACCACGCCCCCAGTCAGTGCTTTTCTTGATTTTGACTTGTGATTTTTTGATTTTGATCGGTAGTGTGAACCAGGCTTAAGTTGAAGTTACTAAACTACTTTGCAGTGTAAACTAATTTCCGTTCGCGTTCAGATTACTCTTTCTATTCCAGTTTACAGATTACAACTGTCACTCCCAGTTTAAAACTGAAAATAATAAGATACAAACACTGCATGCAAGCAAAGCTCGACCTATTAGACTTCGCCGGGAAAAGGTTCGCCGGTCTCCGTTCCCCATTTACCCACCACAAAACAATTGTAAATAAGAAAGATGGCGTCCTTTCCAAACATGCTGCGAACGGGGTTGACGAGATTGGGATTTCTAAACAAATTTACAGCCCTTGCGGCTATTAATCAAGGTTAACAATAAATTAAGGTAATCTACAAGTATAGCATATTTGTTGAAAACAGGAGCAGCTAAAATTAATCCAGCCGGCAGACTGGTCTCTTCAGATGCTCGCTTTGGCCGGGTTTCAAATGCAGTTTCAAGTTTAACCCAAGAGAAAGAACAATCCGTGCATCAAGAGTTCTTGGGGGATACATCCGAAAAAGATGCAACTATTACGAAAAGTATTTACGACGAACTAACTGTCTTTTATACTTATTTATTGGGAAATTTTCTAGACGTGATAAGCAAAGTTAATGAGCAAATTAAGAACAAAGATCATGGACGGCTCTTCGCGATAGTCCATGTCGCCGGGAAACAATATCGAGTCACCCAAGGGGATTTGATACTCGTAGAAGGCCACTGGGAACCCGGATTAGGCGAAGAAGTTTTCCTGGAGAAAGTAAAGTCTAAATTCCGAATAAAAATTTCGAACCCCATTCATTATTTTATTTGACAGGTCTTGTTGCTGGGCAGCAAAGATTTCACACTAGTGGGAAGACCTGTTTTGGATAATAGCTTAGTCAAAGTTCGCGCTCAAGTCGTGGAAAAGACTCTCAGTCATACCAAAACGCACTTTCTTATCAAACGAAGAAAACAATACAAACGGATAAATTGTATTCTTCTTTTATTTTTTTAATCTCGCTTTTTCTAAAGTATTTATTTTTATCCCCTTTAGTTTACCGGATTCCGCAAACACTAGTGCGGATTCAAGGAGTTTGTCTTACCAATGAGTTGAATTCGCTGGATAAAAGTGACAGCAGATGGGATAGTTAAAATGTAGAATGTTAATTGAATAAACTCGTATTGTATCTCGGTAACTTGCCAGTGACCTTCATGCTATCTTTTTAGACTCTATGCTAAATAAACAAAACTGCCAAACTCGCATTTGTGTCTTTACCATATTTCATACCACAAACCCTTGGCTAAACGATTAAATTAATCTTAAATTAGTTACTTTAGTCTCTAACAAGCTTTAAAGGCTTACGTAAGCTTGTATTCCCCAGAAAAGGTGCTGTTGAACAAAAATTCGTTATATAACATGTGAATACCAGTCTTGACTCCTGGTCATGTTTTTTTACGCTTGGAAGGCAACGTAGCTCATAGGATAGGCAAGAAACTTGCACACACAACCGACTGAGCATTGAAGCTTTTGAAACGTATTCTGTGCTTCTTGGATTCTGTGTGCGTCTCGTCCTCAAAACAAAATACTAATTTAATCCAGTAAGTTTTCTCTTTCTCACTTCTCTTAAAAACAAGAAAACAGTGTAAGCTGTATTTAACACACATGAAAACCGGTTTTCAAATAATAACCTGTGTCTTACAGTACTTCGGTCTTAAAAATCAAAATTCTCGGTCAAATCTTAAGAGAACTCGTGTCTTTTTATACACACTCTTTGCATGCAATTCCTTCGCTAAAAACTAGAGTTTCAAAAACTGCGCCGTTATCACTGCAATTATAAATCTTTTTTCATCGCACGTTCGAGCCGAATATGGTTGTGTTCAGTTCTCTTTCCTTTTAATTTTTTCTCTCTGTAAATGTTTTCATCAGACTTGTGTCTTCTCATTGCTTGCATCCATCTTTCCTTTTCCCGCCTTTCGCCTGTAGGCTCAAGGCTCCTATCACTGTCCTGTTCGTTCGTGTCCGGTAATGATAACTATATACCTCTTCTTGGGTTGGCGTTTCTGTTCTTTTCCATTTCAGCAAAGATGGACTTGGGCGAACAACTGAACGAAGGCAAAACCAAACAAATTTTTGTGTCTGCAACCAATCCACATGAAGTGATCGTCTTGTCGAAAGATCGTATTACGGCTGGAAATGCAGCCCGCGCGCACGATGTCGAAGGCAAAGCTAAAGTCTCGAATGAAACCACATGCAAAGTCTTCGAGCTTCTCCAAACATTAGGTAACATAGCGAGAGCGTACAAGCTATATCAAGGTTAGGTTCAAAATCCATTTGCCATAGGTTTGAAGACTCACTTTGTGAAGAAACGAGATGAAAAATCGTTTATTGCTCGTCGTTGCGAGATGGTACCAATCGAATGGGTAACGCGTCGTATTGCCACGGGTTCTTGGCTGAAAAGGAATGTGGGGGTTGTCGAGGGCTATAAATTCTGTCCCCCTAAACAAGAAACTTTCTTCAAGGTAGAAGATTCTAAGTAGATATTATGGGAGATATCGTTAAAAAAATTATATTAATTAGGATGACGCTAACAATGATCCTCAGTATTCGGATGAGCAAATCGTAGCGTCTGGCTTCAAAGTAGCGGGCAAAGTTATCGGCCAAGACGAAGTGGACATAATGAGCACGATTACCTTGGTAGTTTTTGAAGTTTTGGAGAAAGCCTGGACGTCTATCGACTGCACTTTAGTTGACATGAAAATTGAGTTCGGAGTCGACATCGAATCGGGTATTAATTCACCCAAAGTTTTCCTTAATGAACTTTTCTAACACTATTCGGGATTTGAAACAGGTGAGATTGTATTGGCTGACGTCATTGACAGCGACTCGTGGAGGTTATGGCCATCTGGAGACCCTCGTTTGATGAAAGACAAGCAAGTGTACCGCAACTTGGCCCAAGTCACTCAAGCCGATTTGCAGTTGGTAATCCGCAACTTCCAATGGGTTTCGGATAACCTCGACAAATTAGTCCCACCTACTTTTGGCAAAGTAAAGCGTTCTAAGCTTCGGCAACAGTGAAAGATTTAACTGATTTAGCTCATGTTAGGCGGTTATTTTCATGGGGTCCGCATCAGATGAGGCTCATTGCCGGAAAATTGCTCAACATTTAGAGAAGCTGGGTGTTCCATCCGATTTAAGAGTGTCATCTGCTCACAAAGGCACAGTGGAAACCCTGAGAATCCTCGCGCAGTACGAAGGTAATGCGTACCAAGTACGGAGGCAAGATTAATTATATTTTTTTTAATAGGACAAGGGGTTCCGATTGTCTTAATTGCCGTAGCTGGCCGTAGTAATGGGCTTGGGCCTGTGCTCGCGGGCAACACAGCTTTCCCTGTGATCAATTGTCCTCCTGTGGATATGCAAAGTGCGCCTTTGGATATTTGGTCCTCTCTAAACCTCCCTTCAGGTCAGCCGGACACGTCGAGTCCTTTATGACCTTTAGCTTAACTGACAGCTTTCTTGTTTTTGTGATGCGTAGGTCTAGGTTGTGCTACGGTCATGTACCCAGAAGGAGCGGCCTTAGCTGCAGCCTCCAATCTCGCCTTGAATGACCACGTTATCTGGGGCCGACTGCGAGTTCGGCAAGCTAACACCGCCGTTTCCTTAAAGCTATCCGACCAGAAAATGCACAAATGAATGAGTCCTAAGGGATTTCTTGGACCATCATGAACGTAACATTCTCACAACGTAGTGGTTATAGTAATGAACAATACAAGCACTAGTAGCTTAATAATGTAGAAAGGAAGCAAGAGAGGTTCAGTTTTGCCTTTGCTGCATCCCCAATCTCAATAAAGCCAAAACGTTTCATCATCTCGCCTTTGGTTTTAGTCAGCAACCACTGGAGGCATGTGGTTGCGACATCAGACTCTAGCCCGGGTAGCAACAGCTAACCATGTTCTGAAACACGTTTATTTTTACCACAGACGAGTCTTCCTCGAATCTTCAGAATCTCCTGTAGAATACGTTCGTAAAAAGCTCCACAGTGGGCAGAGAAATACTTAAATCAAGCTTCAAACCTGTTGTCGAACCCTCCAGGTTCGAATGTCTGTGTACGAGAAACGTGATACTGTAGATCTCACGTGCTTACTCCAAAGAGTTCTTTACGCGTTGCATAATCCTACCCAAACCGGTAAGGCTGAAGGCCACCTTAGGGTTCTAAAACTAAATTAAAGAAGAGGTGGAATGCTAATCAGGCCGGATGTTGCCCATCGAACCATATCCCCATTTTTGAATTTTTAGACCAATAAGCAGATTCCTAGGGTTTATTATATGTAGTTAATCTAGGGCTATGTTTGACCTTGACATATACGTTGAAAATCTCAGTTTCCCTTTAGGATACGTCGTAGGTTTCTCAAGGTCAGACGTTCTTAATATGCTAACTGTATGGCATTGCGTGACTTCGTGAATAAGTACACGTGCAAACTTGTATTTGCAAGCCTTTAATCATCTTCTGTTTCGGCTTAGCGTTACTGGTTAAGGATTTTAAGGGTTGCCCGGATTTGTCTAACTTGCAAGTCTTCCTTCACTTCGCTCGTTCGTCAAGCAGCCTCCCGTTCATTTACCGTGCCGTGTCGCGTCTGATAAGTCTGTCAGACTGTCCATTCTTTCGAAAGAGAAAGATGGCAGTTGTACCAAAGAAGTACGACAGTGACTTGCATTCTGGATTGGGACATTACTGCGGCGTTTTCGCCTGCATTCTGTCCGAAGATAACATTGACGAAAATGTGAACGTCGCTCAAATCGTATTCTTGGGAATGCTGGGGCTCCAACACAGGTAAAAACATTTTTCAAAATTTTTTCGCTTGTTCCTATTATTGGCGATCCATTGAACGAAAATATGTTTAGCAACTACATTTCCACCACTTTTTTTCAGGGGCCAGGAAAGCGCTGGAATGGTAACAGCCAAATCTAAGGGCAAATTGAAGTACAATGTTCATAAGGGTATGGGGTTAGTGTCCAATGTTTTCGACGACGAAGTCCTTGCCAAATTAGACGGTAAGCGCCATCTTGTATTTCATTCGCAAATCTACACCGACGGCTAAGCGAAAAAAAAACTTATAAATTCGGGACTTGATTGCTGTTAGGAGACATTGGCATTGGTCACACTCGGTATTCTACGGCTGGTGGGTCCGACACAGTACATTGCCAGCCTTTTGTGGTCCACAGTGCTCATGGACCCTTGGCATTGGCCCATAACGGTGAACTAGTCCACGCTACTCGTCTTCGTCAAGAAGTACTGAGCTTCTTTTGAGATTTAAAAAGCCCACCACTTAAAAAAATAAAATAAAAACCTTTAAAAAATCTTAACCCAGAAGGATGTTCTTGTAGGTGTTATCCCGTGGTGTTGGCCTGTCGACGTATTCGGATTCCGAGGTGATTGCTCAGGTACTTTGCTTACCTCCACCGGAGAGCGAGAAAAATGGACCCAATTGGGTAGCGCGTATCAAACATTTCATGAGTATCACCGAACTGTCGTACGCCTTGGTGATCCTGATTGGCGACAAAGTCTACGGCGTCCGCGACGTACATGGTAACCGACCGTTGTGCATAGGGACGTTGGAAAATCTCGACGAACCAGCAAGCAATTATGACCGTAAGTTACGAAAAATATTCCTCTTTGTATACAGTATTATATTTAGTGATTTTTTAGTAACGAGTTTCCGTATTTATGTGCATTACACTAGTTGCCACAGACAAGCCTGACGGTCCTGTGGACGGTTGGATTTTGTCGTCGGAATCTTGTACTTTGATGTCCGTGGGCGCTCGGTTCCGCAGAGAAGTATTGCCTGGCGAGATTGTGGAAATTACTCGGACAGGTGGACTCAAATCGTTCGGTCGTGTGACAGCAGATAATCCGCAACGAATGTCCTTTTGCATTTTTGAATACGTTTACTTTGCCCGACCCGATTCCAAGTTTGAAGGTTTGTTGACGCATTTACGATATGGCAATTCGTGAATATAATATTGGTTGCAACGCAGGTCAAATGGTGTACAATGTCCGAGTTCGTACTGGTCGTCAGCTGGCCATTGAAAGTCCTGTAGAAGCAGATATCGTGAGTTCAATACCTGAATCCGGTACAGCAGCGGCCAAGGGCTTTGCAGCCCAGGTAACATTTGCCATCATTTACAAAATTTACTGTTTAATAAGTTAAATAACGTCTTCTAATTCTTTCAACGAGATATAAACTTAAACAAAAAAAACGAAATTAATTAATGAACCTAATTAAAGGATATTGTTAGATAAAAAATAGAGTAACGTAGTTAAGAAACGTAATTTCATTAAATGCTAATATTAATTGACTAAAGAAATTTAATTGACTAAAGCTTGTTTGGAACGTAGTCAGGGATTCCCTACGTGGAAGTTTTGTGCAGAAATCGGTATGTGGGTCGCACGTTCATCCAACCCAGCAATCGCTTACGGAAACTGGGCGTGGCCAAGAAGTTTGGCGCCCTTGTAGACAACTTCACAGGCAAGCGAATCATTCTAATCGATGACTCCATCGTCCGAGGCAACACTATAGCTCCCATTATTAAATTACTCAGGAATTCCGGAGCAGCAGAGGTAAAGTTTTTTTTTAAATGCATCTTAATTTAACACGCATTTCACTTAAGGTGCATATCCGTATTGCGTCTCCTCCCCTAAAATTTCCGTGTTACATGGGAATCGCGATTCCCACCAAAGAAGAGCTTATTGCCAATAAGCTCTCACTCGATGAAATCCGTCAAGCTTGCGGTAATATTTCAGCGCAAATTTTGGTATACAAAGGTCTCATTGTAAAAAATCTTCTAAAAACTTTTAGGGGCTGACACCCTAGCTTACATCACTGTGGAAGGCCTGGAGCTGGCAGTGAGAGGAGGACATAATTCGCAAAGTGGATTTTGTCACGGAGGAAACAATAATATCGTTGGGAAAAAGTTGAGTGTCATTGATGTCGATGATGGTTTACCCAAAGGCCATTGCACAGCCTGTCTAACAGGAGAGTACCCAGTTCCCATTGAAATCTAGTGGCAAAAACTGATACCGATTCCTTTCCGGTTCATATGACTCGCATGAGTTTTTAAGGAAACTAAATTTATCGAAATATTTTTGTTTGTATCCTTGTTTTGTGCTTTTGATTTTTCCATAAAAACCATCAAAGTCATCATTCTGTAACCAGTTTTCAAGTCGGAGCCAAGAGTGTTGGCTATGCAAATGCGTTTCTTTCCCGCAAAAAATACAGAAATCTAAATCTAGCTACTTACCCAACACGGTTAACTAGAGCTTTTCATGCAAGCTTCGATCTCTTCAACTGTTTTAGGACAACGACGAGTTAGGACTTCCAAACCTTGCGATGTGACTACTACATCGTCTTCAATACGAATTCCCAAACCGCGAAACTCCATCGGTACCTCTGTGTTGTTTCGATTGACGTAAATACCTGGAAAATATTTGAAAATATTAGAAAAAAGTGAAAATATCTGAAAATACCTTGAAAATATATGGAAAATACCTTGAAAATATTTGAAAAATACCTCGAAAAAGTTTCAAACGTACTTGAAAATACCTGAAAATTCGTTAAAAATATTCGAAAATGTTGAAAATATTAGAAAAAATGAAAATATTAGTAAAAAATGAAAATACTAGAAGAAAATGAAAATATTAGTAAAAATGAAAATATTGAAAATACTTGAGAATATCTTAAAAATATCGAAAATATTTAAAGTAACACTTAAATTTATACGGAGTTAGTACCTGGCTCAATGGTAAAGACCATTCCCTCCCCCAAAGGCACAGTGCGACTAATTTGACTGCAGTCATGGACATCCATACCGAGGTAATGTCCCACGTGATGTGGACACAAGGAATAGGCGAGCTGTACGTGAACACGTGTAAGGTAAAAGCTGTACTATACTGATCCACCTGAATGTGTTCCTATTAGCTTACTCGATGCAATTGCGAAGCGTTCGCTTCCCTCGCCGCGGGCCACTGAAGTTGCTTGAGACCTTGGCCTAGCTTTCTGCACATGATTTGGAACAACTGGTCAAGTGATGGACGTCCTAGCGCCGTTTCTATTAAGCTCTCTTGAACCTCCAAGAGCATCTGATACAACTCAAGGTGATACGCGCTAAATTTCCCGCGAACGGGCCAGGTTCGGGTTATATCTGAGCAATAACCAAAGTAATCGCTGCCTACAAGTAACCGTTCAATTTTATTAAAATTTGATAAGAAAAATTCGGGATTTGATAAGAAGAACTGAATGACCTGCGTCGACTAGAAGTAGATCTCTGGAGTTCAGTAACTGATCGTTTCTGCCATAATGAATGACACTAGCCCGAGGACCCGAGGCTACAACAGGAGGATAGGCTAAGTGGGATGCTCCGTTCATCTTGCATTCGTATTCGATCATGGCTTCGATTTGGTGCTCCGTTAAACCATCTTCAGTTGCCTGGTGTGAATATTCATAAAAGGCAATTCTGTTAACAACGCACCTGTAACATCCAAATGACTACACAAAGGCATTCCTCATGGAAATAACAATAATAATAATAATAATAATAATAATAATAATGGTAATTGTTCATAATAATATTAACAAATGTTCCGTACTAAATACGAAAAGGGTTATTCTTTATTAATAAATCCAACTCCTACATAACCCGCAACGAAGAACATTCATTATTGGGTAACAGTGAAAGTTTCCCGTCTGGTAAGCTAACCTCGCTAAACGCGCATTCGGCCTCCGTCCTCGATAACCGCTAGTCGGTGTTAGATAAGTTCGCAAAATTTCTTTATTGTACGACTCACACAATGAAAAATATAAGCCGCGTTCGTTTTGCACCTTCGACTAGCCAAACTTCCTTGACTTAACGCTTATAACCGTTCGTTTTAGCCTAAACTTTGAAAGTTTACGGAAGGGGACTTCGGAAGTCTTGAGTCCAAAATGAACGCTTCTAAGCATAAGTTTACAATTGCTTCACCCACGGGGTGGTGCTTGTAGAAAATAAACAAAGCAATATTTGAATTGTTCAATATCGATAAAGGAGATAAAAGCAAGTTTTGGAAATCACATGACCAATAAATAGATTGGCAATAGGCTATTGCCTACGCCGGTTAATAAATAAAACAAAAAAGGAGATAAATAAACAATGGGCGGGGTTAAGTTTGAGTCTGGGAACAAGAGTACTCGCTATAGACTTGCCTGACTTGAGACCAAAACTAAAAGTCGACTTCCAAAGTCTAAGTTGACTAGCTAAAGAAAACGCTTATATGCCTGAAGTCTACTATCTCGAACACTTATAAGGGCAAAGTCTTGGGTAGATTTTTAAGTCGGCTTAAACTTTCGTCAAAACGAAGGCGGCTACAGTCTTTTGTTTTATTAAAAAGCATTAGTGAATTCCTACCGTTTTCCCCAGCCAGCCCCGAATTTTGGGCTGTCCAATAAATAACAATAATAATTGTTATGAATTCAATCAAAAATAGAGCTATTGAGTACCTTCATCGTTTTGCTGATAGCGTCTGTGGCAATTCCGCATGTTTTTCGCATTAATTCAATTTCCTTTGCGCTTTTAACGACTCGGAGTTGTTGTATCCAATACGTAGGCGAGTTCACAATGTCGGCTTTCCCAGTGAGTAATTTCATGCCTTCTTTTAACCATTTTCCGTGTTTAAAACCTTCGTCCGATAATCGCAGCGAGCTTTTGTCGTAGAAGAGGCAAAAGCCCTCTTTACAGAACTGTTTCGACAAGCCAGTCAAATAGGTAGGCAGTTCATTCAAAGGGAATGCGGTATCCGTACCAAAATACGTTATCGCGGCTTCCGTGGACAACTGAGGTCCATCCCAGGTTTCAGTCTACCGAAAAACAGATTTAGAAATTCCTCTTTAAAATTGAGTTGCGTACGAGATTGTCGACCGGAGGCATAAATAACGCCGTTTCAATGTGATTCCCACTAAACGCCATGACCAGCAGCGCTTCGGGTTGCTCACAACCAGTTAAATACAAAAAGTCCGAATTTTGCCGGAAAAGATGCGGGATGTTGTGCGCCATGTACTGGCGGCAAGCCGCTCGCACGAGTAAAACGCCGTTTTGAGTCGACAGATTGGTTGGAACGCTCTTGGTCAGCGGTTCTACCTTCACAGAACCCAGTAGCAGAGAAATCAAACGAGTCTGCCGCTCCCTGTAATCCGCTGCGGAAAATCCGGGGATTATATCGCGCGGGGCGAGCAAATGTGGATGAGTTTCGTGATTCGGCTGCCCACAATAATCTGTCCAGCGAGATTCTTGAAGCTCAAACTGTTCAGGTCCTCGAGCCTTATGTGACAAGAACTGATTTCTTATTTTGTACGGATTAAACTGAATAGTAGTAGTAGGTTTGATATGAAGTTTGTTACCGAAACTATTAAAACTAGCCGCGGAAACGATATTCAAAGTTTGACCAAAACGAGCCACGTTTCTAATTGCGCTATTAACATCGTGTAACGCCATTAGTCTGCTCATAGTTATTGCAGTGAAAAGAACACGGTAAGTCATTAAAAACAAACTTTTAGTCTAACACGTGTTTTTTGTTGTTCTTCGCGGGTGTGGGCAAAAAGTGAATTGCGAACTGCAAGACACTAAATGGTAATACGCGAAACCTGTCGCGCAAAAACTTTCGGATCGTTGACGGCGTTGGAGCCTATCGCGATTTACTGACTGAGCGAAAGTAGGGGTGTTTTTGGTTGCCAACTTTCGCAACAAAGTTGTTGCGTTATTCGTAGAGCTGTTCCCAGAAGCACAGTTGCGGGCCATTAGGACGGTACGCTTTGCTGGGGTCGTTTTTTTTTTAAACGTACTGTACAGTACTCAAACTAAGTATCGCACCATAGCCTTTTCAAATTGACCAATGACAGTGCTTGTCGTCATTTGGACCAATCCTGATGTCGTGTCTAGACCACAACTACGCTTATGCAGAGCTCTCAACACTATAACCCTTCTAAACTCCAATGGCATTTAGTAGCGAAGCTAATCCCTCTACCTGGCAAGAAGGACAAAACAAGAAAGCGTTTGGCGAAATGAATAAAATAATTTATTTTTGTCAAAAATATTTTTTTAGTGGCAAATTCACCGGGAGTCCTTGC
>JAGJRO010000887.1:0-11641 GCA_022832285.1 Lepidurus apus apus | reverse complement strand
ACAGGCCTCTGCGATAAATCTGATTCAGCGGGCGGAGTCCAGATTTCGATGCGTTGCACCATGCTGGGTAACCGTAGGTGAGCTTGGAGACAATAGTTGCGTGGAACAGGGTACGTATATGCGGGCATGTGATAGACTTGGATATTTTGGTCAGACGGTTCAACCTTTGTAACACGTGGTTTGACTGCGCTGCCAACATAGAAATATGACTTTTCCANTTTAGTTCGCTAGATGAACCGGACGTATGCAGGAGTAAATCATCAGCGAAACCACCCGTGTTGATTCGCTTTCGGTTAATAACACTCAGCGCCCTATTAATGTATATCAGAAAAAGAACCGGCGATACTGGGGAACCTTGCGGTACTCCCTTCTTGATTGCATAGGTTTGGCTCCTTTCTGTTAAATGTGAGCAAAATGCTCTCCGGTTGTCGAGGAAGCTCCGTGTCCAGTTAACAATCCTTGAAGGTATCTTCAATTTACTCATTTCAGCTATAAGTTTATGGTGTACAACGTTGTCAAAAGCACCTCTGATATCTAGCAAAAGGGCGGTGTGCACTTTGCCTCTGTCAAAACTGTTTAGTACGGAATTGCTGAGATCAGCGAGGGCATCTGTCGTACTCCGTCCTGGCATGCACCTTCAGATCATAGGAAAATTCCAGATTCGTACTACATCATGGCTTTTATGACTCTGGTGGCAATTTCGCGTAACAGAAATAATTTTCTTAGTTCGCCTAATTTTTTTTATGTGACGCACCAATTGACGCTGCAGCAATAACCCACGAGGAAAAAAGATATGACGAAGCAAGAACCTATTACGAAAAAGGATTGGAGAGTGAGAAGCAATTACTGCCTTGTTTCATTCCTTATGAATCCGTTCAAAAAGGCTCGGTTGGTAATTCGATGCTTTTCCCAACGGTAAAGGAATATATTGAATGTATTAAAGTTAGCAGCCTTGTTTCCAAATTCTAGCCATCTATGGGGAGAGGTGTCGAATTCGCCATTATCAGGCAAATTCTGGCACGTACCATAAGGCTGCTTGTTATTGTTTTACTCTTTTTATCCTTGGAAGTTTTAATTGTCGCAATTGCAGAGCTGCATGGCGCTCGTTTTGAAACGAGCGCACTCGCTCGCGTGCTCTTTTACGATATGGCGAGTGCGCTCGCTTTCTGCTCGCAATTTTTTAACACGAGCGCACTCGCGCGGATGCTCGCGCTCGTGCTCGCGCTCTTGTATCTTTTCGAACTGATATTCGTATTGCTATTTGTTAAAATGTATTGCTTTTCTTTAATTCATTAATTCTTCCACTACTTATTAAATTAGTAACAAACCTCAAGTTTATGTAAAGGGTGTTAGTGCTAATGACTGAAAACGTATCATTTTGTAAAGCAATGTTAAATAAAGTTAAAATACCTAGAGAAAGACCGCTCCATACTAACGAAAAAGCACAATGAAGAATTTTGGCGTCTCCTGGACATAAAGCCTTTTCCAATGAGGGAACAACTGTGCCTGTGCCGCGACGTTTGTTTACGTTGTGCGGCACAAGTCGACGAATTTTTGCGAACAATATTTTTTCTGTTCCTACTGTTGGAAGAAAACTGGAAGCACAGCACAGTTGTTCCCTCACTGGAACAAAACTGTTCTGCACAGAACCACGAACAACGTCGCTGGAACAGGCTGTTCCTCGCGCAACAGTCGCACAGCACAGTTGTTCCCTCATTGGAAAAGGGCTCATAGAGTAGGATAGAGAGAGCATCTGGCCCTTGCCTTATGGGCCTTCTGTCACAACTTTTTGAGCCTTCAGGCTACTCCCTTGGGAGGTGAGGATTGTCCCGTGTTTGACTCCACCTTCCTTATAGCGGGAACAATGAAAATGAGTTTACACGTAAATCAATAGCAAGAAGGAATATATCGATTCTATTGCTCCCTATATATTGATATTATTTGAAAATATATTGTTATTGAGCCTTCAACTACAGTATGGTCGATACATTTTGGGCAACTATATCGCTTCTTATCTTCTAACCAATCAACTGTCTATTCCACTCCAGTTGGGAACTTCCTTTTCCTTCTATTTTCTTATGACAGGCCTTTGTACAGGCCATGGTACAGGCGTGCTCTCTCTATCCTATTCTATGTTCCTGGATGCTGGTGGGCTGAGACATCTAGTGTAGGATAGAGCAATAGAAGCATATGTAGTACGAAGGAAAACCGCATGGTGGCGCCACTAGCACGAGCGAGCGCTCGTTTGCTTTGCGCTCGCGCTCGCGCTCGCAAAAATGCGAAACGAGCAGTCTCGCTCATCGCTCGCGAAATTTTGATCGCGCTAGCGAGCGCGCTCGCGACAGCTCTGCGCAAATTACATCTTGCTGTGTTTCTTTGTGTAAATTCCGGCTGGGAAAGTTGGATAAAGGTAGCCAAGAGCCCAGAATTTCTTTCTACAGATTACCAAAAGAACCGAAGTTGCTAAGGCAGTTTGCATTGAGAATAGGTCTAAATATGGGGCCAAACTTCTCTCTACGATCTACTCGCAGCTGATGTCATAAGAAGTTCAATTTTGTGTGGGTCGTCGTTCTTCTTGAAGCTTCTGTTGCACTTGGCCCGAACGCGAATTTCTTCTCTAGACTCGGAGATTTTAGTCTGTGTCCGTAACGTAGTGGTCTTTGACGAAGAGTTCACTCCTATTTTGGTACCACTATGTTCGCTTTTACACCCCGTATGGTGGCTCTAGAAGGCCATGCGGGGGCTTGCTCTCTTCCTAAGTTTTTCACCCCCGACCATGTGCACTCTCTCATTGGGTCCTCGCTGTGTGCAGTTGCTTTGATTTTACTCGCAAATAAAACCGCGATTTAAACGCTAAATGTCATATTTTTCCTAACATTAAGCAACTGTACATAAGTTTCGATAAGTTTAAATATGTTCCAGAAGTACGTGTACAGCAAGACGACGATAAGGTGTTGTCACCTAGTGGTGAAGCTATTAAAAGGATTCTCGTACAGTATAACCACCCAGGCATGCACAAGCTTATGGAGCAGTGTGATCGCATTTTTTGTCGAATGTTTGCAGCGGTTGAAATAAACGTAAGAAGTTCTAAAGAGAAATTTAATCTATCTGGGAAATCTGCGCATAATATCAAAGAGAGTCCCATGCTCAAATGAGGAGACTAACGGATCCAATTCGAGTGCAGACTATCCTTCATCATCGAAAAATAATTAGCTCTACCCACGGATTTGACTTCACTTCAACTATCACAGCTACTATTACTCCCCGTTATGCGCAATTTGCTCCTCCTACCCTGGCTGGTTTAAAACCTATCACGCTATCCGAAATGAATCCTACTGTGGATAAAGTGTATGAAGGTTACATCATTGATGTCGTTATTATTGACCACCCCGCTGCACCCTTAGTCTCACTTTGTGTTGTTCTAGAAGACAGCGAAGGACATGTCATGCGTGGATTCTTTTACAACGTAGGTGACCAGAGGATCAAGTACGGCGCCAAAATTAACAAAAAAAATTCTTCCTAAGTGGAATGGGTTCCCTAAAAATCAAAATCTTTGCCTTTGATATGGCCTTATAGTGTTAATGTATGTACATGTGCCACACATGCACAGATATAAACACACCTTATGTGTAGTCTATGCATGTATGTGATGGCAACTTGTTTGGTTTATTTTTCAAAGTAGTCTGTATGGCCGGAATTTTCTGTTAGACACTGATGTGATAAAAACTGAAATAAAATAAATTAAATAAAACTGAAACCTTTAACTGGGCTTCTCAGATATTGAAGGGGGCAGTTTCCCAGCACTGTTTGGATGTTTTTAAGTAGTTCGCGGTATCGAAATAGCTTTAAACAATTCTAGTAAATAAAAAAGCATCAGAGCGACCTGCCAGAATGTGCGCCAGATTGATGTAATCGTGTGTAGCACGTAGTTCAAATTGAAAACGACGTAAACTTAAACGTAGGGCTCAATTTGCCATCAAAGCGTGAGTTGAACAAAATTTAAACGATCGAAGTACAAGGCACAATTCACTTAGAATTTTGAGCTACTTGTATTTAGTTGATGAACTGTTGTGGCCCACCAACGTACGTTTTTCATGCGATAGCTGAAAAAGAACTCTCGAACAGAAAAGGCGGATATATATATATGCGTGGTAAAATAGTGGTCATGCAAACGTTGGTGAACCAAAATAAGGGCTAAATGAAGCGTTTTCTTAGAAATAGCTTGTAAAAGGGACGATTCCGGGTAAAGGGAAAAAGGGGCAAAAAGAGCATGCAAAAGATGCGAAGGCCAAACTGACGGTTGGGGACTCAAATCATCTCGAGAAGTACACTCATTGAGAGCTTGGGGCGCTCAAGTTACTCTGCCAGAAAACAGTTCTATATGAACCTAAAGTAACTCCTTGCTGGTTTTCGCAAGTTCATTTGTTTACTGTCATAGAAAGTGCGTTTGTCATTTATTTATAAGTAACCTATACTTAACGCAGTCGAAATTAAAAACTCAAAACTTACAGCGATACACTGTGAGAACAAGTTCCTCAATTGCTGGACCTTTTGTCATCCCTAATTTTTTTTTAAAGTGACTGTGTATTGACCTTGGAGCCTTTTTGGCAGACACATCCTGTTGCTTATTTCGTGAGGTGAGTGCTAAACAGCCACATAAGCTCATTAACCCACGACAACTACCATGTTTGAAGATGTGTTAAGAAACCGTACAGAAACGGATGAGCGGGTGGACAAAATATTAAATTGGTTTAAATTGGATTGTATGGTGGACGAAATAACAACAGTGCTTCGGAAATTGTTATTGATGAAATGGAAAAGGATGCGTCGCTACAAATGGGACGGCTCGCCCTATTCGATACGGTTATTAAAGAAAACTATTGGAAAAAGTTCCTTCGAAAAGGCCAGCTCTGCTATACAAAATAAAATCGACGGAGGAGACATTGAGAATTGGGATCTGACCGTCGTTTCCCATGTCTTACGTTCGTTGAACAGCGAATGGGTTTCGGGAGGAGAAAAAGAGCAGATCGAAGCCGCATTTCAGATAAGAAACCATTTAGTGCATCACCCTGCCAAAGTGATCCTTCGAAATGAATTCCGCAAGCAGTGGCAAACTCTGGTTTTCATTTTGTCGTTCTTTAATGCCCCTTATCTCGACAAGACTATCAGTATTGTGGAGGAAATCGAGTTCTGTACTTTCAATCAAAAATATCTTTGGATTTGGTTTCTGGTGGGTTTTTTTGTTTTGTTTCTGAATTTTAGTTTACCTCGTGGGCGGTAGTATGTGGTGTGTTGGGTTTACTACTTTTGACTGAAGGTAGTCGTGAAAGCAGCTTTTAGGAAATTAGGCTAGAGTACAGTACTTGGCAAGTTAAACGAAGCAGAACACGGTTAAAAGAATATAACTTTATTTCCGGTAATCCAGTTGATACTAGAGTGATTTCCACGCGTGTAGTGCTTGTGCAGTGACTACAGGAAAAATCTACAATTCGCCCCCGTGGCCCGACTTGGCTCCTCTTTATGGAAGTATGGAAGTTGGAAGCCCTGAGAGGACAAGACTCGGGAACGGCAGAAAGTGATTCGGGAACAGCAAAAAGTACACGAAGTGTATACATAAGTGTACAAATGTACACTTACTGAAGCATATTTACACTTTCTGCCTACTGTCGGGAACATGTTAACACTAATGGGACCATATTGATACTTACGGGAATATTACGTAGTTATACATAATGTTCCCGTAAGTGTATATGTAATTTTATACGTTCGTTTAGTTTATACATTCCGTAAGCTTATACATTCCCGTTCGTAGTTATAAGTAAAAGTCTAAATCTTTGCCTTTGATATGGCCTTACAGTGTTGATATATGTGCATGTGCCACACATGCACATAAGTAAACACTCCTTATGTGTTTATATATATATATGTGATGGCAACTTGTTTGGTTTATTTTCAAAGTTGTCTGTATGGGCAGATTTTCTATTATACACTTGTGTGATACAAACTGAAATAAAATAAATGAAATTAAACTGAAAACCTTTAACTGGGCTTCTCAGATATTGAAAGGGGCAGTTTCCCTGCTAATGGGCATTGCATACGTTACTGAGCACTGACTCGATGACAGAACAATTGAATCAGGATCAAAAGAATAAGGTTTTAATCAAAGATTTATACGAGGAATTTTTAGACTTATAGATGGAGCTTTACCGATTGCCAAGATGCAATCCCACCCAAATCCCATTCTCGTCTTCTCGCGATGATTTTCATTTGCCATTGGCTCTCCTATGATTTGTCCTGCTATATAGACATCTGGTAAAATATTGCCACACATAAGTTAATTTCGTATAATCCACTCACACACTATAATAATGAGCTCCGTGATTGACATTGAGGTAGAACCCATCATATTTGTTATCCTGCGCAACTTTTGGCGACCTTAGCCATTGCTTTTATTTTATACGGAGCGACTGCTTTGATTACTACCTTGATTTCTAGAATATTTGTTCAGAGTCGCAACTTTCTTGTTCTCCTGCAGATGATTGGGAGCACGGATTCCCTTTCATTAAAGAAATCACTGGTTAGCTATTCTGCATGAGCTGTTCGTAGTTTTGGGGGTGGGGAAACAAATTCCAACAAAGAGCTTCTGACTTCCTCCGTAAGATGCCTCTGCGCCTTTTTCCCTTTTACCCCCTTTTTCCTTTTTTTTACCCCAGTGACCGAGAACATTCTGCGCCTTTGGGTAAGTATTCGGCTCGCCTTCTCACCCGAGAGCCTATCTCGGCGCAATGGGACCGCACGAGGCGGTTCTGCCTTTGCGGGTAGTGATTTTGTAATGCCTAGGTACAACGGAGCCCACAAGTTAAGGGCCGAAGAAAAACTCAATTTTTATAATTGAGCTTGTAAATTAACCAAGCACCTTCAGACTTGTTTAAAACATTCAATAAAAAGATAATAGTGCCATCCCTATGATCCGACATACCAGCAATCAATTTTCAATGCACTCATAGGGAAAGGCGCTTGGCCTTTCGGCTATTTTGCCCCACAAATGGCATGCATCTGATTTTATCTCCTTTTTATCAATATTGTCACGTTTAAAATTTACACGTGTTGCGGGGTTCGGACACGGTCGGAAAAGGGGAGAATGTATTTTTCGCTTTCACATGTAAAAACCAAACAAAACATCCACTACTTCAGCTCAATCACTTCGCCACGACTCCACTCTAAAAATCTCTCTTTCTCTCTCACTGTACTTTGACTCTCCCATCAACCTCCACTCTTCAACCTCACTCTCCCGACTCTCTCCTGATAAAAAAAACATACCCCTTTATAGACATAACCTTGGGTCAGGAATGTGGAAAAGAAAAGGAAGGATGACCCAAGGTGACAAAAAAAAAGAATAAGAAAAGGTGAAGGTCAGAAAAACAAAGAGAAGAAAGATTAACAGGGAGAAGGACAAGGTTAAGGACAAATACCAATCACCATTACCAAAAATTTCGTCTCAATATCTTATCCCAAATTTTTTAATGTGAATGCTTTGACAACAGTATAATCCTTTGTACTGTGGCTTTGACCCTGAAGCTATTTTGGAAGGTGCTTGTTTAGTGACTGCTGTGATGCTATTGAGTTCATTGTTGTTTATTTAGCGAGTGCTGAGCTGCTATAAGCTAATTTATCCACGACAACTGCCAGTTTTGATTTAAGAATCGAAAAATGGAAGAACGGTTGGGTGAGATCTTAAACTGGCTTAAGTTGACCTTTTTGGTGGACTACGTAACACCAGAGCTTCGGAAATTGTTACTGGAGAAATTGAAGAAGATGCTTGACAAAGAATGGGACGGCTCACCAGAGTCGGTAACTTCCCTTAAGGATGCTATTGGAAAAAAGGAGTACAAAAGTGCCAGCGGTTCTGTACGGAATAAAATCGACAAAGGAGACATTGAAAACTGGGATTTGACCGCCGTTTCCCATATCTTACGTGCGTTAAACAGCGAATGGGTTTCGGGAGAAGAAAAAGAGCGGATGGAAGCCGCAGTTCAGATAAGAAACCATTTAGCCCATCACCCTTCCAAAGTAATCCCTCAAGAAGAATTCTGCGACAAGTGGCAAACTCTGACTGGCCTTCTGTCGTTCCTTAATGTCCCTACCGCCCGGATTGACGAGATTGAGGAGAAAATCAAGTTCCGTACTTCCGATTCCTCTTCCCTTTTTTCACCGCGCGTTTCGAACGCCGAAGCAAGCAAACTAATAGAAGGAGGCAGCGCAGCGTTCAGGATCGCAGATTATGCGCAAGCCATCGAGAAATTTGATAACGCTCTCAAGGTTGTTTCGCTGAAGGAAGCCGAGCAGGGCGTTCTGTTCTGCTATCGATCTGCTGCCTTCATCCAGATGGCGAAAGAGGAGCGCTATCACGAACGGAAGGATTTCGCAAAGCGTGCCAAGAAGGCCGCGATAGAAGCCGCGCGTTTGCAACCCGTATGGATTGAAGTTCATTCGCATTTAGGTGATGCATACAAGCTGTTGGAGAAGTACGAAAAGGCTATTAAAGCCTATGACGAAGCTCTGAGTTTGGATCCATGTCTGGAGATTGTACGGACACGAAGAGACGACTGTCGTCAGGAACTTGGTCAAAGTCGAAAACGGGAACGTATGAGTGAGCAACAATATATAAAAAATATGGATACTTTGGATACGCATCCGCTGAGCATTGACTTGATGATAGAACAGATCACCCAACATCAGAAGGAAAAGATTACTAAAGAGTTACAAGAGGAATTATTAGGCTATCTGAAGAAGAGTGGAAATGCTTTAGCCGATGTGGTAGAAGACACTTGCCATTGCTTTGGAATACATGTCATCGTAAATTTTGAACTGGCAGCGAACTACTTTTCTAGAGCTGCGAACGAAGGAAATGCTCGAGGAATCTACGTACTGGCACGCTTAACCGAAAAGGGGCTAGGGGTTAAGAAGGATTATCGAAGGGCGTTCCAACTGTTCAAGCAAGCCGCTGAGATGCCGCCTTTCTTACCCAATGGTCGGGTAAACGAGGGCTTCCTTCCTGCTATACATTGTATTGCAATGATGTACCATGAAGGTGTGGGTGTCGAGCTATGCCATTATAACGTAACAACAAATTCCTTTCTATAGCAATGAATATATAACGTTCCAGTAACAATGTTTTGGGTACATAATGCATTCTTTAACCAAGTTAGGGAAAAAACTAAGAGTAGCTCCCATATAGCATATGCTTCGCGATGTGGAAGATGATGTGAAAGAATTACCAACTAAATTACAACTTCTTCTTTACAGGCTTCCGTGTGGTACAAGCGCGCTGCTGACCTGGGGTTCGGTCCGTCTGCCTACAACCTCGCTGTCATGTATGACATCGGGAGGGGAGTTCCTGAGCATCCAGTAAAAGCTGTACAATACTGGAAACTGGCAGCTCAATGCAAAAATGCACGTGCAATGCTTGCTTTAGCTGTACATTATCTGAATACTCCAGACGTTGGACAAGCTCGGAAATGGTTCAAATTTACTGTTGAAGCGGAGGAAATCCAAGCAACGTTAACCCAACAAGAATTCGAGGCCGCATGCAAAGCACAAGAAAAAAAAAACCATTTGGGCCTATTTGGACGAATGGGAGAAGGAAAAAAATCTCTCTTCGAGCAACTTGTCTGGGGAAGATAGAATGGACAGATTCTTGTTCTTCAATATTGTTTGGCGAAAAATTGCCGTGTCTCCAGTAGTTCATGATGGCTTTTATAAGTACGACACTAACAACTATAACGTAATAGTAGAATACGCTTCGCAAGGTCGAGTCTATGCTCAACAGGTCCTCAAAGCAATCGAACATTATAAGTTAGCACTAAGTGGGCTATATATATATGAAAAATCCCCGAACGCTACAATTGGTGATTCTATAATTACACAAACGGCCCTTTGCTTGCAAACAGCGCATTACGTTTTCGGGTTTGCGAAGGAGGGACATCTAACTTTACAGATGGAAATTGTGAAGAAAAAACTATCCGAAATGAAGGATCAAATTTGCGAAATGGATTGTTACGCGAGAATATGCTATTCAAAATTACAAAGAGGTTCTTATGAAGGAAACGTCAAGTTCCTTGAAAAGTGCATACGTATATACCCGGAAGTTCCGCTTTTCTACGAGGTTTTAGTCACCACGCATAAAGATCTCGATCTGTACCATGAAGGCTTAAAACAAGCGCAAAAGGGTTTGGGTTTGTTTCCAGAGAACTTTGAACTTATGTTCTGGAAAGCTACTTTGACAAACCATGCCTTTTTTGAAGAACATGCAGAACATGCAGACATGAAGAAAGTCATAGATTGCTTTAAGGTATTTCTTAAACATGCACCTGCAGATTATCGATTTGTCCCAGAATCGTACTACCGCATGGCTAAAATCACTCTGGAAGAAAGTTTGAAGAAAAACATTCGTCCAATTGACGAAGCAGTAAGAACCTACTATGAAAAAGGATTGGAGAGTGAGAAGCAATTACTGCCTTGTTTCCTTCCTTACGAAGAACTTTCCCGAACAAAAAGCTTGATCAGTGCGTACTTTAAAATGACGGCGATAGATGTCGAAGAAAAAATGAGTTTTTCACTGAAATCCGTGTATATGAGCCCCATGAGCAAGTTAGATAGACTCACGGATCCAGTTCGAGTGCTGACTATCCTTATTCACCGAGAATTCCGTGCCGAAAGCAGTACATGGGATCCAGCTTCGGTAACTACTGTTCCCCCCCGTTACGTGCAATGTGCTCCTTCTTGTGCTTCCAATGACTTAAAATCTATCACGATATCGGAAATGAATCCTATGGTGGATAAAGTGTACGAAGGTCACATCATTGACGTTACTATTATTGACGACCCGGCAGCACCCTTAGCATTTTATGCTGCTTGTGTTGTAGAAGACACTAGAGATGTCTTGCACGGATTATTTTGCAATGTAGAAGGCGATCGTAGGATCAAGTTCGGCGCCAAAGTTTCCATTCTGCAGCCCTATTTGAATAACCCGCGCGATCAAAGACCTAAAATTCGCGTTGACGATCCTAAATCGCTCATCTTTCACGAAGAAGACCCCAGTGTGCGCCGTTGCCGGTATTGCGGCGAAAAGAACGCCACGCTTCAATGCGTACGTTGCAAGACAGCTAATGGCTACTGCTCCAAAGAGTGTCAAACGAATGATTGGAAGATATTGAAACATAAGTTGATTTGCCAAAAACAATCAACACCCCGGCCTAGCATATAGTTATGACTATGTGACGAGGATTAGTTACTGTTGTTTGTAGAGTCATGTTAAGTGTTTTCTGTCAAATGTGTCTTGTCCACCTGAAAACTATTAACCAAAAAAAATTTCTTCCTAAGTGGAATGGGTTCCCTAAAAATCTAAATCTGTGCCTTTGATATGGCCTTACAGTGTTAATATATGTAAATGTGTCACACATGCACATATATAAACACACCTTATGTGTTTCTGTATGTATGGGATGGCAACTTGTTTGGTTTATTTTCAAAGTAGTCTGAATGGCCGGATTTTCTATCACACTTATGTGATACAAACTGAAATAAAATAAATGAAATAAAACTGAAAACCTTTAACTGGGCTTCTCAGATATTGAAGGGG
>JAGJRO010000977.1:0-11778 GCA_022832285.1 Lepidurus apus apus | reverse complement strand
ACTTTCTCCTAAACTGGTAGCCATCCTGTAGTAAAACAATCAAACACAACGCAGGACTCTTATCACTAAGGTAACTCTTAGTACTTCATTACAAGAATCTTGTGCAAATTTCCTGGATAGCATATACTTACCAAAATAGCATAATACCTAAAGACTTACGGGGATTATCGATTTGAGGAACGAATGTAATAAAGTGATGCAAATCTAAACTGTTTTTTTCGATTTTTTGTTTTTTGCGATCCGAGATCCGTAAACCAAAGATCCGAGAACCAAGAGGCAAGACTCGAGAACCGTTCACCTTCGGATCGCACAGGGCTTATTCACACAGACCACTTTAAGGACATTTAGTCTGTTACAGTGACTAGAAAAAGACGGCAATGTTCCCATTGCCCTATGAGTGTGCTGCACAGTTCCTTAAAGTATTCGGGAGGGGGAGGATAGGTGGGAAGGTGGTGAGAAGGGGGGGAAGGTCTGCGAGGCACAGCTTGCTGTAGCTTGTAGAGAAACAAAAAAAAAGAGGAAGGTACCAAGCAAAACGGGCCGCTGGCTCGGGGATATGCTACGGCGAGTGAGCAAGTTGGTAAGCGGCACTCGCAAACGCTTGAGTTTTTAGTCGGAGCTCTCCGCTACACAGTCAAGACGGCAGGAGGAAAAATGTCTTTGACCGGCGAACTTTTCGTAAAGGCGAGTCATAAAAAGGACTGTCTTCGCCAATATACGACTACGTTAGACTTCTCCCCCCTCTTCTTCTACCTCTGTTTCCCCTTTTTTTCAGAAGCTAGATAGTTTTTTAGAAAAGGGAGGGGAAATTTAATCATTTGAGTTCCACACGTCAATGCGTTACATACGCTTTTTCGTCCGCTTGCGGTTTGTTTCCAGCATTACATTTAATAAATCGAAGTTATATATTGAAGTTAGCAACTTTTCCGAGAAAATAAATGAATTCTTCTTGAGTTCTAACTAAATTTAATTGAAAATGGCTGACCAGCCACGAGCAAAAATCGAATTTAGGTACTTTGGAAATATCTGTTAAGATTTAAAAAGAAAACGGCATGGAACCAACGACAAGACAGTTACCTAAACTATAAATTTGTTATGTCTTCTCAAATTTTATGTGGNCCGGTAAGCTAGAGTTCGCCTTAAGACGATTTGCCGGAATGAAGTCAGGGGAAAAGTCACATCGTGTACTGCACGCAGACATTAAGAATATCCACAACTGTGCCCAAATGCATAGTACTTGAAAAGCAAATATAGGTGTAATGCACAGTTTGAAGATGCGACTTGACATCTACGTGGCATCTTGATGCAACTTGCACCCGCTTCGCAAAACCCTCGGCTAAATCAACCGTCTGAACCAAACCGAACCCTTAGTTCAAGCCATGGACCTAACTAATAAGGACAACGAAGCGAAAGAGTGCGAAAAATGTCAGGATTTTGGTTCAGGGGGGGGGGGTACAATACTAAAAAAAAAACGCAAACAAACTCCGCTACGCTTAACGCCACGAGTGCATAATACGCCCGTCCTTTCCCAAAAGGTCTGAAGTAAAGCTCTCCATACAGTAACTAAATTGTTGCTGAAGGCTGCAGAGTCTGAAGTTAAAAAATGGCCTCTACTTCTATATTGGACTTGGGTTTCTTCATCCCCTCCTTGTAAAGCTTGAAAGTTACAAGGGATTGAGAAACTTTCTTCCTTCTCAAGGGGTCAAAGTTGAAGAAAACTGTCTCACACTCTACTCGACAGAAGCTAAAAAAGTAACGGTTCTTAGGTCTCGATTCTTCAAAAACGGTTCTCGGATGTTTACGGTTCTTTGAAAACNGTCTCACACTCTACTCGACAGAAGCTAAAAAAGTAACGGTTCTTAGGTCTCGATTCTTCAAAAACGGTTCTCGGATGTTTACGGTTCTTTGAAAACGGTTCTCGGATCTTCCACGGTTCTTTGAAAACGGATCTCGGATCTTTTACGGTTCTTCCAAACGGATCTCGGATCTTTTCACAAACCACGGCTCTCGGAAAATGGATCTCGGATCTTTGAAAACAGGTCGCGGATCTTTGACAACGGATCACGGATCTTGGATCTCTCATTCCAGAAAATGGATCGCGGATCTTTTGAAATGGATCACGGATCCCTGTTCAAACCACGGATCTCGGATCGCGATCCGAATTTGCGATTCGGATCGCGATCCGCGATCCGTCTGAACTTCTGTCGCGATCCGTAACGGATCAGAAAATCCATTTTTTGCGATCCGGATCTGATCCAGATCCATTTTGGATCTGATCCGCCCATGTATGCTCGGCATACCCACGGCCTTTCCAAAAGCTACATACGAACCGTCTGCCACACGCCCAGGCTCCTGCATGATGATTTTATTGCCGTTGGCACCAACAAAATACCGATCGACAATCTCTTTTAAATATCCAGCCAATGCTTGGCGTCTCGGACCGCCGAGGTCCAAAGTCGACTACCCGATGAACCTCACCTATTGATAAATATAATTGTTATAGAAGCATATTGTTCGTAACAAGTTATATTGTTTCTCACTTCAATACTTACTTTTATTACTATGTCCGTTCTGTAAAGCCTAGTGAAGAAATTCGTCATCCCCTGTGAGTAGTTATTCGTGAGCACGGGACACAAACTTGTGGAGTACGATGTTGAAGGTGGCGTAAGGAAGAAACTGTCCCTCAAACTCTGAAGGGTCTCACTGAGTTTGGTTATGAAGTTTTCACTAGAAAAAAGGAAATGCGGTATTCATTGATTTTTTTTTCGTTTACAGCGGGCTTACCTAGACAATGCCCCCAAATAGTGTGTAAAGCTATCAAAGAAGGAGTTGCGTTCCTCTGAGAAGCGCGGTTTCGCGCTTTCTTCTGTAGTCTGCTGTTCAAACTCCTCTTCGAAAACAGCGGCCCAAGATGTGGAAGGTATATTCGCAGAATTCTACAAAGAAATTAGTTAAACTGTAACATTCACTAAAGTAGTTTGTACAACGGACTTGAGTGGTTTCGTCCGTAAGTAGTGACCCGGATGTTACAGTACATGATGGGGCTGTACTGCGTGCAAGTAGGACCTGAGACAATCATGTACAATTAGCCATTTCTCCATTAACAATAAGTCTACCTCTTCTCTCTGCATTTGAAGATTTCCAGACGTGATTGTACACGATGTCGTCCGACTTCGGCTTACTCGGGTCGTTCGCTAGTAGTAGGACAAATTTTAACGTTCAGTTGTTGAAGAAAAATCTTAGCTTTCGTTGTATGATTACTTGGTCATCGGCAAGTAGAACGTACACTTTTGTGCCGCCAGTGAGTCCATTAAGGAAGCTCGAAAAGTCATCCACAACCTCGAGCTTCCTGGATTTAAGGCTTTTGCCAAACCGGCAATTGGTAAAATTAACATCCGGAAATCGTAATTTAAGAGTTGCGATGAGCTCCTCTTTACTCATGTCGCTTGCAATAGCAATTTTTTCACGTGTAAAACCTGCATGCATAGTTATTTTTGTTCTATGATTCGCTTATTAACATTACCAAGTCCTTGCGCCTTCAACTGATTTAGTTTACTTGGGTTAGGAGTCTTCAACGTATCGTGCGGTACCACGCAAACGTTGCGCTCAGAAAATGTCGGTTTCTTACGGGTTGCTTTGCCTTTTTCCAGCATTTGTCTAAAACTACGTATTGTTCCAGGTATGTCTGGAATTGTCGTTTCACTGGAATCTGGAAAAAGTAGGGAAAATGTAATTTGTATGGATCACAGGGAATGCTTTTACCATGTCTTCTTCGCTTCGCTTTGGGTTCAAAATCGTCATCGTCGCTTGAAATTAGCGGGTCTTGCTTAGGGTTTGGCGCCTTAACAGAAGACGGGGTTGGATTTGTTTGCTGCACTAACTGCTCTATGGCTGAAAATCAAGCATGAAATTAAAAAGTATAACGTAGGCTTGCTTAACAAACCTGGCATCGCACTCGCTAGCGCCTCCGCAATAATCGCAGTAAGCCTATTCCTATTTTCTGTACTATTTGGGATGTCCATTGTTCTACGGAAATCTACATAATAACAATATAAGAAATTAATTAATAGTAGACAGGTAAAGCTAATCTGTTATAATTTTTAGTGTGGTAGGCAGATTTTTATTCCAAAGGGCTAACAGCTAATCGCAAAATCACCGTTATAAAGCAGACCCGTGTCAAATGTAACGCGAGGACGGTGTAACAGAAATCATAACGTCTACGAACAGACACTGTAGCCTAATATAGGCCGTAAAAACGTGGTCGTATTAAATAACGTCTGCTATACGCAAAAACAACAGTTTCAGACATGAGAAAAAAATGAGTGAAAAATTATTTAAAAATTGAGTTCGGGGCTTTTCCTAAAAAAAAATTAGTTTTACTTTTTGTACTGTAGTACATATACAGTATTAGGAATGGTGTTTATAGACTTCTAACTTTTTTCTTACTGATTCGTTGTAGCACACGATATAACTATTCCAATGTTTCTCTCTATGGTTCTGACAGACTTGAAACTGGTCTCTTAACTTAGAAACACACAAAAGACAACCACTGCTGTGGCTTTATATCCAACATATCATACAGAAAATGCAAATTTCGTTGAGAAAACGTAGAGGAAAGAGATCGCTTCCACGCCACGACGTTTTCGACGTTTTCGTTTTCGAGAGAGAAACTGGAGCAGGTGTTAATTTGAGGAACGATTTCGGGGGAAGGGGCTGCAATTCCCTAAGCAACTTTTAAGGTAAATTTTCTAGGGAAGGTGTTCTCCGATAGCGCAAAACTCTCTCTACAGCATTTTTCTTCGAAGAAAGGAAAATTCGTAGTTTAGACAAATTTTTTTTTTTTAGTTTGGAAGGCCTCAGGAGCTTAATTTAAAAGTTAAAAGGTTCAATTTTTAAGGGTTATGTAAAGGTTGTTATATAATTTGCTGTACATTGTAAGTTGTTCTATAATTACAGTACAACGTTCTTGAACGTTTAGTTAACCTAAGTACTTCCACAAAAATGTATCGTTAACTATAAGCCGGTTACAGGCTTAAACCGGACGCACTCTTGGAAACTCGACATGCTATAGGCTACACGTCCGTTTCCCTACCCGGCGGATAAGAAAGCTCCTTGTGTGCTGTTAAACTAAGAAATTTATTAATTTATTAATGGCAGTAGTGAATGCAAAGTCCCAAACGATTTGTTGCTACAAATATACTATGAAACGCAAAGCTTTTGACGTGATCGAAGTACAATAGAACTTGAAACCAAACTGCCAGTTATTCGCTGTCATTTTTTTTTCGAACTAAGACAACTAGAGTCGAACACTTCTGTGGACCAGCCGCCTTACCTAGGTAAGGTGACAGTCATGGAACTACCTGTGTCATTCTTGGTACACCATATTTAACAAATAAATGCACAATGGCTAACTAAAGATTACGAGACTTGTCATAGCCATAGACGATGCTGATGTCACTTCACTCAAACAGGACAACAATAGACGATGGTAAAACAACCGTAACAAGCAGAGGCATTGCATGTCATCAGGCTGAAATGTTATAGGAGCGCTGTTTTTCTAAATAATGTTAATTAGTTATCAATTTTGTATACTAATTCCAATCGACGGGTGCATCCAGACCGCCCCCCATTCAACATATCGCTCATTTTGACTTCTCGCAGGTAGTTTGGTTAGCCCAGTGTTTCTCAGTTAGTTATCGCACATTATACCCAAACTCGCCCACGAAAAAGACCCCATTACTCAACATAATTAAAATTTCGACAACAAAGAACATCATTAAAGAAAATTTAGTTGCAGACTACAGTATACCAAGCCGAATAATAGAGAAATCAAATGTTCGAAGGTTCAGGCAATTTTGCAAAAAAACTATTCTACATTTGGTCTTAAGTTATTAACAATAAAGTTTCGAATCGTACTCCATGTATGTCGTCTTGAATTCTCGAAAAAACATATTTAATAAATCTGGTACAATCACCACACAATCAGTTTTTGTAATGAAAAATTAATTTGAAAATTCCAATTGAAGATTCAATAGAGCTATTTTAAAGTTTTTTGGTCATGTTAATAAATACATAAATCAGACATTACACAAAGTAATGGAATTATCACATTTGGCAGTAGTAAAAATTCAATGGTGATTACTGCAAAAACTAACAGGTGGATTTGACTTCTGTTTTTGCTACGAAAACAAACTAGCATTAAAACCTTAGTTTTGTTAGGTTCGACTTTATTTTTGGTAGCGTTTAGATGGATTTATTGAGTGAATGTACAAATGAATAAAGAAAACGAAACACCAACACAACTATTGTGGTCAAGCTACTGCACCCGACCAAGGTACACCCCGCTTGTTTTATACACAGCATTTGAAATAAAGTCAAGGTAAGAATGCGAAGACATAATTAAGGAAAACAGTCACACGAAAAGAATTTCAAGGGACAAGGTCAGCGAAACCTATCACTTTCTTGGACCAGTGTTGTGTAATTTGGGAAAATTATAGTAATATTAAATTACAGTAAATTTTTATAAAAAAATAATTATACAATTAAATTACGCGTTTTTTCAAAAATTAATAGTATAATTACATTTTTTTGAAAAGTAATGCATTAAATTGCAATTACTTTATATAGTATTAATTACGTAAAACTTATGTTAATGACCAAGTTTTCTAGAAAATATTTTAAACGTAAATTTTTTTTTATTTTGCGGACCTATAACGATCAAAGTAGAAGTCAGAATATTTATCGTATTGACTATTGACACAGTTTTATTTCTCCGTAGGAGCACGGTCTGTTTTCTTGGTTATATTACAGACACAAAAGCGAAATTGCTCAAAATTTCAAGGAAGCAAGCTAAATATTTAGAACTTCATAGTTTTCTTAAAACTTAAAAAACTTTGAAAGGAGAACACTTTCGAACAGTACTAGGGCCGAAAATGACCGAAACTTTGTACAAATTCACACTTCCCCCTATCTATAAGTACGAAGAAAAAATTTGCACTTTCGTCATTGTGAAACTGGTAAAGTTCAGAGGAGAAAACGCAAGTACAATAAAACTTGCTACATTTTTCAAAAAATCCCAGGGGAGGGGATCGAGCTCCCCTGCATAACCTTTTATCACACTGCCGAAAACATCGCTAAACTAGCTCGCCCTTGCCTACGGGTTTTGCACCACGACTCTCCCCCCCCCATTTTCTTTAGAAGTTTTTCATAAACTTTCCCGAACATCAAAGTAATGCTTAATTTTAATTGTAATTCACCATTTTTTATTTTAATATTACATTCCATTACATTACAGCTGCGTGAGACAAAAAATTTAATGATGAAATTACTTTTCGTTCCAAAAAGTAATTTGCATTACAAAATTACAATTACAAAAAATATTACACAACACTGTCTTGGACACACATTTCATTCAAAACTATGAAATTTTACTCACTTCTTGAAAATTTACAAATAACTTCTTGTAAACTACCTTGACTATATGTACACGATGTATGTTGCCTAAATAACTTTACTATAAAAATGCATGATAAAATATTGAACGGCTTCGGTAAAATCGCCCAAACCGTTTAACATGTACTTCATCTTATACTTTGGTTTAGCTGATCCGTATCTTTAAAACGAGCACATGTATAAGACTAAGCACTTTATTAAACTGGCGGTTAACACAAACATTATTTCGCGGATTCGCGAAGAAGGCCCAAAAACGACCTTCCAGGACGGAAGTGAAATGATTGATTGATTGATTGTTTGATTATTTTAGCATGGCAGTTATTTTGGACACATAATATTCTCAGAACCAAATTATGAAAATTTTGTTTTCTACTTGTTTTGAAATGAGGTCGGTTACCCAAAAGCGAACAACTTTTTCACAATTGTGAGTTATTTACCACTATTGAGAAGGACAGGGTTAGCCTGATCTGACGTGTATCTTGATCTCAAGATGTCATTGTGTTAATTTAGGTGTCCCTTATGTTTTAAGAATTTTTTCACATTAGATGTTTATTTAACTTGTCTGTACCTGGGAGGTTATATATCAGTCTTTGTCTAATTGCTATAAACTTTCTAAAAATTCTGATACCCCGTTATGTCGGACTGCCGATTCCCAACGCGTTCTCAATTAGGCTTTGTTCGTTTTCGGTGTAACTTAAATAATCACTTGCTTCAGTTAGTTCTTCATGCTGAAACTTCTAAAGATGAGCAAATATTGTTGTGCGTTTTTTATGCAACCAAACGGTTGGAGCCATTTGCGGGGGTATACTTCTACCGTTGTAACTGCACCTTTTGTCCGACAAATTGTGCTTTTCATCTCTATTGTGTTTAATTTTCGTAAACAAGCAAATTCAACATACGATTTGATATGTTGAACATCCAAACGGAAATTATATGAACAATTCATGTCAAAATCATATCAATTCAAAATCCATACCTTCTCATCAGTTTGCCACGTTGTAACCAACTTTCCAAAACTACTTCTTTAAAAATTTAAAATTCTGTAAGAATTATGATTTGCTACTTCGGAGAAGACGAGCTACAAATCCTATATATATACAGTAATATCTCGCTATAACGACCACCGGTTATAACGAAAAACTGGCTATTGTTTACAAGTCCGTGTCCCGGGGAAGTGAAAAGTATGTATTCCAATACTGGCTATTACGTACAATCGGCTATAACAGACACATTTTCCGTCTCCTTGCGTGTATGTTATAGCGAGATTTTACGGTAGTAAGGTCACACTAAATAAGGCGCTGAATTATCCCCTTTTTTTGGCGCCATGCTTGTTTTACTCTGGGCGCAGTATAGTTTTGTTACGACACTGATTATTACAGGGGTGCCCAAGTCTATCTTCAGTTCGCCAACGTTGGCGAATTTAAAGTAAAAGTTGGCTGAATTTTCATAATAAAATTTGAAGAAGCACTTTTGGAAAAAATTTTCACGCTATCTCAAAGATGTGGACGAAGCAAATAAAATAACCACGTGTTTTAAATCCAAACGTCAGCCATAATTAATTGAGGTTCCCGTTGTGCTTCGTGGATCTAAACCACGTTGTTTTTTATACCTTCTTGGAACGCTGGGAAATATTTCTATTTTCAAATGTATTTTATACTATCCCATATTCTCGATTTTTTGCACTCACGGAATCCGTGCGAAATCCCTCCTCGAATAAAGAGCATGACTGTGTCACTAAATTACTGATTCGCGGTTGGAGTATTTTTTGGGTTGTCATTTTGGCATTAATCGGGTTACCAAAACTTTTTTAAACTCGTCAATTAATCTCCAGTTTTGTGAGTTTTATTAATAAAATGTAAGCATCAATGAAAAAAGTAATGTAAGCTTGAAGTACATTACATAAAATACTGTATAGGCCTTTGGCCTTATTAGTTAAGCAATAAATAATGATAATAAAAATAACTGCATGGTCAATTTTTTCGAGATATGGAAAGACCGTTCGTTGACAAACAGGCCACTATGCAGTGGCTTCGCAGTTCCAGCCTTAAAGAGAGACGGAAAGCCTAATCATCCAAAAAGGGTAATAAAAAGTAGCTTCCAAGGCAGAAAGATGATGAAAATGAGGAATTTAGCATGTATTCGTGTTCATACGGAGGTTTTTCTGCACCTCGAAGATGGGGTTGTAAAGGGGATTTTTGCGCTATCATTAGATACCTGCCTACAAATTCCTTTTAACTTTCGGCGGCAAAAAATCAGCCGAAATGCAATTGCTGGGGGAACTGCAACCCCTTTCCTCGAAGAAGCCTCATTCAATTTTCCTATGGCCAGTTTCCCCTCCCAAAGAGACTGAAATCGTTGTACAAACGACGTATTTTGAAAAAAATCAATACCTTTTCTGCAGTGCTGTCAGGTCAGTTAGCAAGATCAGTGTCTTTTTTTACTGTTCCTAAGTTTAAAGAAGATTCCCTGGCCACAGAAACCCCTACTTCATATATCCTGTCGGTACGTTAACCTTTTGGTTTCAAAGTAAGAATTCATCAATTTTATTGCAATTCACCGAGGAGTGTATAAAGGAAGGATTTATGGAACTTAAAGCAAGAAAATCAGGAAAACATATGTATTCAAAGTTTCTTTTAAATAGTCAACCCGTACGTATAGGACCGGTGCACATTGTTTTTGCACCCAATGTTCCAAACGCAGTAGGCCTATACATTTTTGAGCGAGAAGGTGCAACGATGCTGCTAAGGGAAAACGCCGTTAGCCTAAACAGTAGAATATCCAGCTTATTAATTCTTAGCCTTTATGTAATAATCGTTTTGCGTTAGCTCGATCTCAGTTTATATTAAAAGACTTGATTTTTCTTTTTTAAGAAAGCTTTCAACCTGTACGATGAATAACGTGTCAATGAGCGAGGCGCATGTCCCTAAAAAAAAATTATCTTACAGAGTAGTAGTGAAACTTTCCTTATTACGCACAAAACACAACATAAATAAGTACGGAAAGAGCACTTAAGGGGTGTATTGGTGTCGTGGTTTTACATCTAATTTCTGTGTTAAGGAAATGCCGCGGTGGGGACGAAGAAACCAAAGGCAGCGCCAGCCTTCGTCTGGTCTAGTGCTTGAGAGGATTATATCCATTGCAACACGCGTAGAAGCCGGGTAAGTACAGTAAGAACCCCTAAGAATGGCCCACATCAAGCTCCTTCAACCCCAGAAAGAGTCAGATAAATGTAACGAATCAAGCTTAATCCCAAAAATTTTTATGCTTTTTTTCAAACTGAAAGTATGCCCGCCTTCTTTTGTCTGAACTATTTTGTTAGTGCGAAATAGCTTCTATGTTCAAAATAATGCATATTTTGTATGTGCAAAATAACTATGAAGTTTCATAAAAGATGTCTGCATGCTCCTATCAGATCTGGGGTTGGGACAAATTATTGGGCTCCCGTGTCGAATCTATGGTTCTTACTTACATTTTTAAGTATATTATTTTTATCAATCGCATGAAAAGTTCAAATCAAGTCTTACTATTTTCAAATTACACGACTATAGGGTACGGAACGGAACAGTCTCCAGGGATGAAGCACTCAGGGCGCTCCGACCGGCACGGGTGAATTTTGAACGAGCTTTCAGTCCGGAAGATACTGGCTACGAGGAAGTCTTACAAAGCTTAGGTTACTCAAATGAAATTATTCGTGCAATTCCTTACGTTTTATATTACAGACGCTGCAATAGAATTCGTTAGTTCTCTGAATTACAACAACGAACAACGAATTACTCCTGCCCCGGTAGTTCGAAATGGGGAGAGAAACAGACCGCGAATCGACACAAACATGGACTTACTTATGTTTCTTGTTCATGCTGGAATCCGTCTAAGAACAATCGCAGACCGACAGATGCTTGGTTTTCCAGTTTCTGTACGCACTTTGCGGCGTAGGCTACGAGAGATTGGTGTTCAAGTAAGCAGAAATTTAAGGTGTCAAAACACTGTTGTAGAGCTTATTAATAGTTTATTTCTAGGCAAGACAACAATTTGACAATATCCCACAAGAGGACTTAGAAGATGCTGTCAGAATTGCAAACGAGCGGTTTCCCAACTCAGGCTATCGTGAAGTGCAAAGCCTTTTGCGATTTGGTGTTGGGGGTGAACCAATTAATGTAGAGCGCGCGCGTGTTGCAGAAGCTTTGCGGGCAGTGGATCCCGCGGGAACGGCGAGAAGATGGGCACTTGCCATTCCTAGGCGGACATATTTCGTACCGTGTCCAAACCAACTTTGGCACGTTGATACGAATCATGCATTAATCAGGTAAATAGCAAATGTACTACTCC
>JAGJRO010000894.1:0-11800 GCA_022832285.1 Lepidurus apus apus | reverse complement strand
TCAAGACAAGACCTCACACATCTTCTCTTCAACTGTCGAAAGCTGAATAAAGAAAGAGCAATTTTACTCCGAAAGCTGAGTTCCTTAAAGCTACATTTTAACGCAGTAACCTTACTGACAAACCCCGAACTCTATACAACCCTGGCAAGGTTTGCAAAATCAGCATCCGCAATATTGTAACAAAAAAAAATGTAAATAAATAAAAATAAACCTTTTCCCCCCCTCTACCCCCCCCCCCTGTTCTCAGGTGTACCTTTTTTTTTTTTTTTTTAAAGTGACAAATTCCAATGTAAGAGTAATTTTGTTGGGTTTCGACAATAGGCGAAAGCCTACGTCGGGAATACATTAAAAAAAAAAAAAAAAAATATATTTGAAAAGATAAATATGCTTACCCGTGAGTTCCCGACCGGTGCGATCGCACTTCCCTCTCTCGAGAATACAATTAACCTAAACCCACAAGCATGCAAGATTATGCTTGAGGACCAACGAAACCCTATTTTTGTATTTATTTTTTACCTGAGTTTCAACATAGCGAGCGTTTTGAAGTAATTCATCGACGTTAAGGTTTTCCAAAGACTTAGAGATCTCCTTAGGCTTTTTATCTTCTTGGCTGCACACTAACTGAACCACACAAACCAGTACCGCCACTGCCGCCCAAAACTTCATTATTGGAAGATGTATTGCCTTAGTACCGTACTGTACTGTACTAGAAACAGCCCAGTCTGCAGACGGAGAAGCGCTGTGGAACTGTAATCCATCGTAAGAAACTTGGCGACTTTTATACCACGGCAAAATAACCAAAAGGACTATCCATAAGGCGAATAAAAACAAGCAAGCAAACTTCGTGAAAACTGCTCCGTGCTGTTCCAAAACTAGTTAGACAGCTTTTCTTATTTCAGTTTGAGTTTTATTTCGTTTACTTCTAGTCATGCACAGGAGAAAGTATATTCTTTTGTACTTGCCCTAGAAATCGCCACCAAATTACCTGAACTGGTACACTGGCATTTTCCTTAAATTAAAAGGGTAAGCGGGTACACGACCCTCTTTAATAAATTTCAAGTTTTAGATTAGATAATATTGGCTATAATCTTGAAAAATGTTTTCGATAGTTTTTTCAATAAACACGGTAACTGTGTTGCCCACAATCGTAACGATCTAAAAATAACAAAAAGAAAATACAAGAACATTAGCTAACGTTCCCCCCCCAAACCATTTTCTTTTGGAAAATTCCTTACTAGATCCACTGTGGAATCCAAAATCCCTAGTCCATGGACATCAAAAGCAATGGGTTTTACCATTATATTGAACTTGTCCACATGAACATTCCCATTCTCAAGATCAAAGCTTACCTATTACACCTAAAAAAATCCAATACATTTGAATTAATATAAAGGAAAACCGGTTCTGCACCAAAAGTGCTTCCATGAAACACTTTCTCTTTCGCACACCAGGGTTTCACCCCCTAACTTGCATGCTTGCATCCTTGAATCTGACATCTAGGGTGCGTTTTATTGTTAACTGTTCCGTTCACCAGTTCTTCCGTTGAACTGCTCTTGTTGACAATAAAACGGACGTTCTGCAGGTCGCCGTTCAACTGGCTCAGTTGAACGAGCATTGCCAATAAAACGCCCGTCAAGCTTAGGGCATGCTTAGGGATCGTCCCGAGTTCTACAATGCACCAGGAACGCAGTTGAACGGAAGGCGGTTTTTGAACTGCGCGCCAAGCCATCCCGTTGAGCTGTTCACCCTAAAACGCCCGTCCAGCTGAACCGCGTCCACGCGAAAATGCCAGTTGAGCCAACTGGTCAACGCAGTTAGTCAGTTCCGTTCACAATAAAACGCACCCCCTACTTTCCTAGTATTGCACCAAGTTTTCCCACAAACATAAATATTCCTCGAGTTTTTTAGCTTCCTTTTTCTCTTTAGCAATTCGTACGTTTTGATTTTAAAGTGCATGCATGTTAAGAACAGGAAAGAGGAATGCTTTAACAAACAAAACCAAAACATCTCCTTGAATGTTAAATAAAGTTTTTACAGTAAAAAAAAGGTATAACTTACGACAATAGAGACATCTACCGGATCAACATATCCATCAAGTCGCGCATCAGGACCAATACCGATGACCTTAGCTACCATAGAGTATGTGAAGAAACTATTGTTGGTGCCAAAAATGAACCCCATTTTGAACTTCCCATCTAAGAAGTTGAACTCGATAGGGGCTGATCGGTGAATAGTGGCCAAACCTTCAATATATCCGTCATGGAGTCCAATGCGTGCCAACGACAGTGGACTGCCAAAAATATAGAAATATGCGTAGCAATATTACTTCGAAGTGAGGTAGAGGCCAGAGAGAAAGAGAGAAAATAAAATAGGTCTTTTACAGACTGACGACGATATCTGGAAGAGGAATGTGGTTGAAACCTTGCGCAGTCAGCTAAGCATCAATCTTGGCGAAAGCAATGTCGATGAACTCATTTGCCACAGCAGTGGCAGCTGTTTTTATCACATCCAATTTCAAGATCTAATTCAAGACATTACAGTTTTAAAATGCAATATCGTTTGAAATTGTTAATAAAACAGAAACCACTGAAAGAAAAGCTGCTTTGAATTTCGGTTTTCTGCAGATATAATTTCTTACCGATAGGAAGTCGTTGACTACTAACGTTGCAGCGTTAATAAGAGGTTCGTGCATTTTATCTTCGATTTTTTTCAGCGCAACTAAGGCAGTAGTTGACAGTAAAGAGTTCATCGCGTCCCCGCCGCCCAAATTCTCGAAGAAAATATCCAATGCACCCAAAGTGAGCTGGTAGTCTAAGGCAGCCAACTGGAAAATTGCTGCAGAAACATTTTCTTAATTTTTTCTTTTTAAAATTTTTCATTTTTGTTTTCAGAAAGATTAACTTTTAAAATGAGGTATTATTAAATTAAATATAAATTAAAGTAAAAAAATATGACATAAATTAAAATATCTAAAAATTATATATTTGACTAAATTATATACAAATAAATTTTAAAAAGTTTCACAAAAAGGGATTTAAACTAGTTCAAGTTTAATTTCCTAAATTGGCCACCTTGGTCTGGCAGAAATTTCAGATCGCCCCTTACTGCAGCCGTAGCATTGCTCAAAGAAATATTATAGTCGCCATGTCCGATAATAGGGATTATGATCCCCATTCTTCCCTTCATTTTATATTTGCCTTTAATCACCAAAGAAGGTAAAGCCACGCCTACGTCGCCTGCCAAGCGGCTCAAATTGACCTGGGCGTGGTCAAAATGCAACGTTGAAAGCCCATTAATCGTGGTGTTCCTGTTAGAAATTGATTTTCTTTTTAGTTCAGTTGCCCAGTGCTATCATCACATCACTTTCTCCTTCTCCCAACACTCTCAGAATCTTTTACTGTTGGTCTTCCTTACCAGAGAGAAACGGAGACGTGGAAAGTAGGTTGAGTGACGTTGAAAGTCATGTTCGGTACCACAATGGGATCCAAGCGGGAGCCACTGGACAAACGAGTGGCCACATGTTCGTTCAAAGCCGTCACCAAAACCTGTTCTACTTTTCGTTGTAACTCTCGCTGCACTTCTTCCGCTTGAAAACGTTCCACAATAGCATCTGCTGGCTGATTCCCTTTCACCGCCAGCCCTTCAAATTAAACAACGCTATATTGTTGGAAATTAAAGATTAGGTTTAAATGTATTCTACCTAAAATAGGCGTTGCCAAGAGGAACACCCCTAGAATCCTTGCACTAAACCACATTTTTAATCCTGAACCGGTTAGAAATAAAAGAATGATCCAATTATTACGATGTAATCTGACTATATAGCCAGAGCATAAATAAATAACACTTTAATCATTCCACTCCATTTCCTTAGAGATAAATTTAACCGAGATTTGGAATTTGATCAGATACATGTGATCCATTTTGATTTAATTGATGCCCTTGACGCAGTTTATGTGGTAAGAAACAAAGATAGTAGTTATATAACGTTACAGACAAAGAAACGGTTCAAACAAAGAAACAAAGATAAAAGAATGATCTTGGGTTTTTTGATTGAATGCACTGGATGGGACCTAAAGGACAACTACTTAACCTCCACTCTATGCTGATAAGACATCGCAGTCAACGGAGTTAATGAAAGCATACTTAAAAATGCCATCAAATCGCTTGAAAGCTGGAGTCTAAAAGTAAGCCTGAAATTTAGCCAAAAAATAAAACCGAACTCATACATTTTTCGAAGAAACGGATTCCCGACGAAACCCCTTTAAAGGGCAATAGCCACCAAAAAACAACTTTGTCTTATAACAAGGAGTAAAAAATCTAGTTTCCAGTTTTATGTGTCTTTTTATCATACGCAAAAATATAACTGAGATATTTCGGAACATAAGAAATCTAAAATTCAAATAACATTTTTGCCATTGGCCCAGCGCGGTCACATGGTGCTGTGACGTCAACATGGGGAACCACGGCACCTTGGCGCACCACAGACCTTTGTTTCGTGTATACAAAGCGGGTAAAATGGCGGAAGGTTTCGAAGAGGGCGATTATTTTGATAGAAGCCACATTATAGAGGATGAAGGGACGGAATTGGACCAGTCGTTTGTCATTCCTGTGCCAGTAATTCAAGAATGTGCTCAGGCCTATACCAGTTTGAGCCTTACATGGCTGAAACGTGAAAGGTCGGTAATGGCAGAGCCAAGCGGCAGTGTGAGTGTTGTAATATTACGTAGTATTGTAGCTGAGCGTAAATGTAGGACTTTAATTACGTTATGACGTTGTCTTTTCTCAATAGCGGAGGTTTTCCGAGGTTTGGGTGGACTTCGCAGCCCAGACACAGCCGCGCCGGCCTAACAAACTTTGTAGGGATAGCGGTTTTCAACAAACTCCTACCATGATATTTTGCCTGTAATCCAGTTCCTAATTTTTGATCAACACTACTGTCAAATTGACCTTCGGTGAAATGATCACCACAGAGGTATACCCAATTAGTTCTGGGGCCCACGAAATCAGCCCTAGTCCTTTGCACTTGAAAAACCCATTGCCGTCATCTTTCTGCGTCTTTTGGGAAATTATACATCCCTACACCAGATCTTCCACTGTTATTACAACCATAAGCAACACAATAGCTACTGCAATGTGTATTTGCCTTCGATGGCAGCTTATTTGCCATTTTTCCACTAAAAATCACACAGCAGAGAGGAAGCCTAAACAAAGCCAGTGTATACGAAGCGCCCGTAAGCCACACCTCTAATGCTGTTCCCCATATTGACGTCACGGTTTTAGCGGCGGGAAAATTGCCAAAACTTCGCAAGCCAATAACTCGGGAACGGCTAGTCAGAAAAACTTGAAACAAATTTTCCCGTTCTTAGAATAATGTGTACAATAAGAATCCATCCAAATATTAATATGCTTTGTCGTTGGCTATTGCTCTTTAATATGGGGAGAAACTACCATCAATCCGAAAACAAAAGTTCGCTACTGAAATCGTGGACGACATACAGCTTACATTTCTAAATAACAATACCTTCCCCAACATATCCCACCATGATGCCTGCCCAAGGCCGTCTTAAGACCCTCGAGGGCCCCCGGGCCATGCGTTGCCGTGGGCCCCCTTTAGCTTACAATTTCAACATGTCGAGGTCAGGATGGGGCCCCCTAGCATCGTGCCATAAGATGCCATTAAGATGGCCATCATGGCCCTGTGCCTGCCTACTGCAAGTACACGCGCACCTCCAAGAACCCACCCCACAAGCATGGAACTACAAAAAGGCAAATTGGAACATGCTAAATCAGACATTGTCTACAAAATTACAAGGAATAGGAGACTCGTTAATTAACCTCGACTCAACTGTACGACTAGAAAACGCAGTTGAGCTCCTTTCCTCTACAATCCTAGACACCGCCTCTACCTTCATGCCAAAATACAACCTAGCACACCGGAAGAACCCATGGTGGAACAAAGAGTTGGAATCCGTAAGGAGAGAAGTAGCGAGCAAATTGCGATCTTACCGCTCCTATCCCAATAGAGCAGGGGTGTTCAACCGTTTTTTTAAATTCGCCAACGTGTTGACGAATTGGGGTACCAATTCGCCAACACTCGAGAATCCACTCCAAATTCGCCAACACACTAGAATTCGCCAAATTCGCCAACATGCTATAGTTCACTAATAGATTCATAAAACATATCTTATCGAAAAGTGGATATAGTTTAATGCACAGGATTTTAGTACAGGGTGATAAGGAACCTTGGTATCTTGAGTAAAGTACACCGGACATTACCAAATTAAAAAGGAACTACAGTCAAGACATTAATGTGAGACTTGACAATTTTTTTGTTTGACTAGTCTCAGGAATTCAGGTTCGAATGTCGAAACGGCACAACGCAGCTCAGCATCCAAATTGTCATCGAGCAAACGGGATCTGTACTTGGATTTAAGAAATCCAACAGCTGAGAAAGTTGACTCGCAGAGCCAAGTTGAGCCAAACATAGACAGAAGTTTGGCTATTACAAATTTTAATGTTTGAAGGCTGGGCTGCTCCTTCACTATGAGCTCCCACATCTCTGTAACAGAACGATTTTTGTACGATTTCAAGTGGTCCGTACTTTGTAAGGCAAGCAAATCTGTCTCAAGATATTTTTTTCTACGCTCAGTAAAGAGGCGATTTCTTTGCTGTCGTTAACAATGTCCACTTGGAAAGGATCGCGTAACAAATCAAACGCCAGTTTGTAACGCGTGAAATCGGAGAACCTCATTTCGAACTTTCGCGCCAGGTTCTCAATCCACTGGGTGTACAGCTGTAGTTTCTCGGCTTCCAGTTCAATTTCCTCATTTTCTTCAACAAACTTTGCCAGTACAGTAAAATGAGTTAAATCAGCTTGTCTCAGTTGGACTAGCATGACGGATAGTTTTGCAGTGAATTCGCGAACATGTTCAGCTTGTTGGTAGATAATTTTATCTTTGCCTTGAAGCTTGACATTCAATGCATTCAGAAAGGACATCACATCACATAAAAACATGAGGTCACACTGCCAGGAGATATCCTCTATCTGTGAATATTTGGCTAATACCTGCTTCTCCGAAAGAAATCGTCGTATTTCTGGAAGAAGCGAGACAAACCGTTCAAGAACTCTTCCACGACTTAACCATCGGACACTAGCAAAGTCGACAAGGTCTTCAAACTCGCATTGCTCTGAAGTTTTGAGGCCCTCGACAAACTGACGATGAATCAGGGCACTCGTGTTTCGAATATAATTCACGATCTTAATAACGACATCCATAACTTGCTTTAGCGTATCGTTAGCCGACATCTGACTGCAAAGATTTTTCTTGGTGTAGAATGCAGTGAAATGCTGCAAGATTGCCAGAGAGATTATTTTCACGCAATTGCTCTTTGAGAAGGGCAACAAAGCCCGCTCTGCTCCCCGCCATGCTGGGAGCTCAGTCTGTGGTAATCGAAACTAGCTTTTCCAAGCTCACGTCCATCTTCTTCAACGTTAAACAAACGTTTTCAAGAATGTCCGAACCGCGAGTCCTGTCTCGCAAACCAGATATTGAAAGTAATTTCTCCCGAGTTTTTAAAGCAGGAGTTACGAAACGGATCCAAGCGACCAACTGAGCCGTATCTGATGTCAGTCGACTCATCCAAAGCTAACGAGTAGCAAATACTTCCTTTAATTGCTTCAGTCACCTGTGCTTGGATATTGTTGGACATTTCAATAATTCTTCGAGCAATAGTTTGCCTACTAAGCGGCATTGCTTTTGCGTTCGCTAAGGTTTCTTTTCGGACCTTTTCTTCCTGACTAGCCAGGAAAATTTCCAACACTGAAACAAAACATTCTTTTACAGTTTCGCCGTCTGCGAAAGGTTTCTTCTTGCGGGCCAAGATCCAGGCCACTTTATAGCTCGCGTAAGCTAAACTTTAATTTGTGGACAAAAACAGCTTTAAACTTCGCTGCTGTTCTGTGTTTTAACTTAAGTCTCTCTAATCCGATTGTACGAGCTGCTGTACTAGGTGGGAAATCGGTATCAAAAGTCTTATGCTGATTAATGAAATGCTTCTTTAAATTGTCAGCTTTTATTTCTTCGAAAGACTTGCTGCATAATAAACACTGGGGTTTCTTGTTCACTTCGATAACAGCAAACTCTTCTATCCAGCTATCTTGAAATTTTCTTGAGACGTTTTTCCAGTCAATTTTACGCCGCTTGGCTTCTTGACTGGGTCCTGGATTACCATTTTTTTTACTTTGTTCGTCAACCCCTGACTTTTCTGTTGGTGTAGAACGCTCTTCAACTGACGATGTCTTTTTCTTTATAAGATATTTTTCCATTTTCCACTATCGTGTGTCAAAATTTCACAAGGAATTTATCTCGATCATCAAAAAAGGACTTTCTGAGAACACGTAATTTCTTGTCGATTCTAGCAAATGGTGACTGAATGTAAACAATAAGCTAGAAACGAGTGGTAGAACCACCAAGAATACACTGAAGCTCTGGTGCCGCACTCCAGTGAAAACCGTTGCGACGCAGAGTTTAGAATGGTTCTCGCACCTAAAGCATTTCGATCAGCGCTTCAGCCCAAACAGCACGTCAGGAGTGGTTAAAGAGATCTGTTCTTCAGACATACGAAATTAAGATTTATTTGACCAAGTTTGCCCGTAATTTCATTGGAAAAGCCGATTCGCCAACATTTTTCGTCAATTCGCCAACGTTGGCGAATTTAAGATAGGGTTGGACCAACACGTTCTCCAAAGTCTAGCACACCTATCTTGTGTGGTAGTTTGAAAGGCTTGGCACACGGCTCTGGTGTGCTTTTAGACGTTTCCAGCAGTTGAGTTAAGTTAGGTTAGGTTAAGTTAAGTTAGGTTAAGTTAATTAGGTTANGTTTGAAAGGCTTGGCACACGGCTCTGGTGTGCTTTTAGACGTTTCCAGCAGTTGAGTTAAGTTAGGTTAGGTTAAGTTAAGTTAGGTTAAGTTAATTAGGTTAGGTTAGGCTAGGTTAGGTTAGGTTAAGTTAGGTTAGGCTAAGTTAGGTTAATTTAACTTAACTTAACCTAAACTAACTTAACCTAGCCTAACCTAACCTAACCTAACCTAACTTAACCTAACCTAACCTAATTAACCTAACCTAACTTAACTTAACCTAACCTAACTTAACTCAACTGCTGGAAACGTCTAAAAGCACACCAGAGCCGTGTGCCAAGCCTTTCAAACCTACCACACAAGATAGGTGTGCTAGACTTTGGAGAACGTGTTGGGTTGGACACCCCTGCAACAGTCATTACCAAATTTGCCATCTAGCGGTAAGAATGGGCGAAATCCACCATTGTAGGTACGTTTTCTACAAGGCGCGTAAAGTAAACAAACCACAACAACAACAGACAAGTGCCGGTCATTGTCTATTACATTGTGTTTTCTTATTTCAGATTCTGAAGAATTTGTTTAGTAACAAAATTTCTTGCTACTTAAACTTGTTTGTTGTTGTTTTGGTTTGTTTACTTTGCGTTTTAGTTCTACTTTGCTTTGGTTTGTTTACTTTTCGTTTTAGTTCTACTTTGGTTTGTTTACTTTTTCGTTTTAGTTCTACTCACGTACCCTGACAGTTCTTCCTTACCCAAGAAAATTAATTGGCTTTCGTATATAAAATATTTCAGTTTGAGTTTTATTTCGTGTACTTCTACTCATGCACAGAAGAAAGTGTATTATTCTGTACTTGCCCTAGAAATCGCCACCAAATTACCAGAACTGGTACACTTTTTCTTTTAGTTTTCCATTCACTAAAAAGGTACGCGGGTACACGACCCTCTTTAATAAATTTTATATTAGATAATCATGTTGACTATAATCTTGAAAAATGTTTCAATAGTTTCTTCAATAAACACGGTAATTGTGTTGCCCACAATCGTAATGATCTAAAAAATTACAAGAACTACATTAGCTAATATTCTTCCCAAACCCTTTCACTTTTTGGGAATTCCTTACCAGATCCACTGTGGAATCCAAAATCCATAGTCCATGGACATCAAAAGCAATGGGTTTTACCATAATTTCGAATTTGTCCACATGAACATTGCCATTCTCAGGATCAAAGCTCACCTATTATAAATAATAAAAATAATAATAATAAATCCAATAACTTTGAATTATATAAAGGGAAACCGGTTCTGCACCAAAAGTGCTTCCAGAAAACACTTTCTCTTTCGCACACCAGGGCAGCGCCCTTAACTTGCATCCTTAAATCTGACACCTAGTTTCCTAGTATTGTACCAAGTTTTCCCAGAAACATAAATAGTCCTCGAGTTTTTTCAAGCTTTCTTTTTCTCTTTAACCTTCATACGTTTTGATTTTAAAGTGCATGAATGCTAAAAACAGAAAGAGGAATGCTTTAATAAACAAAACCAAAACATATACTTGAATTATAAATAGATTTTATAGGGTAGAAAAGTACAAACTTACGACAATAGAGGCATCTACCGGATCAACATATCCATCGAGTCGCGCATCAGGACCAATACCAATGACCTTAGTTACCATATGGTAGGTGAAAAAACTATTGTTGGTGCCAAAAGTGAACCCTATTTTGAACTTCCCGTCTACGATGTTTAACTCGATAGGGGCAGTTCGGTGAATCGTGGCCAAACCTTCGATATATCCATCATGGAGTCCAATGCGTGCCAACGACAGTGGACTGCCAAGAATATAGAAATATGCGTAGCAATATTACTACAAACTTAGATGAAAGATGAGAAAGATAACAAAAACAGAGAGATAAAGAAAGAGAGAAAATAAAATGTCTTGTTACAGCCTGATGACAATATCTGGAAGTGTAATGTGGTTGAAACCTTGCGCAGTTAGCTCAGCATCAATCCTGGCGAAAGCAATGTCGATGAACTCATCTGCCATGGCAATGACAGCTGTTTTCATCACATCCAACGTTAGAAGCTAATAATGGACATAATAAATATCGTTTGAAATTGTTAAAAAGAGATTGAAAAAAAGCATAGAAAAGAAATTTCTTGGAATTGAGAAATCACTGAAAGAAAAGCTGTTTGGGTTTCAGTTTTCTGCAGATATAATTACTTACCGATAGAAAGTCGTTGACTACCAACACGGTAGCGTTAATAATAGGTTCGTGCATTTTATCTTCTACTTTTTTCAGAACAACCAAGGCAGTAGTGGATAGTAAAGAGTTCATCGCGTCCCCGCCCAAATTCTCGAAGAAAATATCCGATGCACCCAAAGTGAGCTGTTAGTCTAAGGCAGCCAACTGGAAAATTGCTGCAGAAATATTTTCTTGCATTTTTTTCTTATTTTAAAAATTTTGTTTCTTATTTTAAAAATTTTTTTTCTTATTTTTTTTCATTTTTCCTTTTTATTTTCAGTAAGATTAACTTTTAAATTAGGGTTTATTAAATTAAATATAAACTAAAATTTAAAATACATTATTTCACAAAAATATATAAAATTATATACAATAAATACAAATTAAAAAGGAATTTAAAATAAATTATCTAATATTTTTTTTTTAAATTAATATTGGCGTATAGGCATAAGCCTGTTGTCAAAGTTTATTATTAAAAACGTACATTTAAAATAGGGTAGGGGAAAGGGATATCACAGAACGTTATCACACTGGGCGGCCTTTGCAAACTGGCAAGCCCTTCTCCGTAGTTTTCCATCTATGTTAGAGAAGGTTTACTGTTGGGGACAACCTTTACGTTTTTGGGATTCTATTGCAGACAAAGAGTTAAAGCTCGAAACTTCAAGAGGAGAAAACGCTATAAATTAAAACTTGGACACAATC